>PVKZ01000626.1:0-89989 GCA_004027375.1 Macroglossus sobrinus
TATATCCCATGAGGTAAGGCTAATGTAGTCTTCTATTGAATGTTCTGGGAAAGACAATGAATTTCATTTGAATATGAAAGTATCTGCTCACTCAAGCAAAAACAAAGACCTTTTTATTGTTTAACAGAAACAGAGATATAATCTAGTCAGTGACTTTGGCTTTCTTAACATTTTTAATGTGAGTGTTTAAACTGCCTTTCAAGTTTGAAAACAAAGAAGCAACACTGGAAATGTTCATGCTTGCCATACTTGGGGAAGATTAAATAAAAGGCATCAGATAAGTCTCAGTATCCATGAAGTCATATATTTTTCAGAAGAAAATATTTTAGTCCTGAATATTCAGTGTTTTCAAATGGCAGGCTTCTTAAAGAGGATCCAAGCAGTTCATTTAGTTCCAAAAAAGGAAGCTTAGTATGCAAATGCTTGGCATCTAAATTTACCCAAGACCCCAGAAACTACTAGCGTCAAAGTAGAAAGAGAGAGTGTAGCTAAATGCAAATAAATCAGATATTGAAATGACAAACTCCAGATTTGGAAAGAAGTTATATCCTCTTAAAACAATAACAGCACAAAAAAATCTGATAGTAGATGTTTGCTACTCAATGCACTAGAAAAATAGAAACTCAGTACAATTTCATCTTTTTTCCTTCATTAGCTAATTAATAACCTATTAATATACCTATCATGGAAGCATTTACCAAACTAATTTCAGTGGCATTTTGTGGACTGAAGGGTTAAATTGTGTGGAACTATTGTAGGGGTGAGTTCTACTGTACAATTTATTCAAGCTTACGTGAAACATAGTATGATTCAAAGAACATTTTATCTTATACTTTCTGATCAACATTAAGCCTATTTCACTTCAAAATATTTTGTCAAATCCAAATAGAAAGTAGAAAGTTTCAATATAATTTACTTAGATCATATTTCTATTTCACGTAACAATATAAATCCAGTTCTGATAGTTTACTTATCAATTACATATTAGTTTCTAAATTATTCTTAAGAAATACTGATTCATTATCTTGAATCTGAATCTAAGTAAAATTAAGTTAAATGATCTATTAAAAAAAAACACTTGCTATCCTTGGTTTCACAAAACCAAAAATTAGTATTGTTCAGTCTACCTTTCTAAACATGTCTAATTTTTAAAGTGCTGCATTCTTGACTCTGCATATTTAAATTCACATCCTTAAGAATTTAAAGTAATTTGTACATGACTATTAGTGGGTTGAAGTTGTTAATGTAACATAATTTTTAAATACAATGACATTAATTTAAATGTCACAAAAGTGACATTTTGCTCAATTTTAAAGGATAATAGCTCATTTTTTAATTTTTTATTTTATTAAATATTGGGAGTGACATTGGATAATAAAACCAAATAGGTTTCAGATGTACAGTTCAATAATACATCATAAGTGTATTTCATTGTGTGTTTACCACCCAAAGTTAAATTTCTTCCCATCACAATATATTTGATCCCTTTTCCCCCTAGCTAATTCCTCCCAGCCACATTTACCTTTGATAACCACTAATCCACAGTAGATGCCCATGAGTGTCTGTTTGTATGTCAAGTTTGCTGCTTTTAGTTTTATAATCCACATATGAGTGAAATCATGTGGCTCTCAACATTTTCTGTCTGACTTATTTATCTTAGTATGAAAATCTCAAGGTCCTTCCATGTTGTCATAAATAACAGTAGCTTATCTGTTCTTATGGCTGAGTAATATTTCATTGTGTGTATACACACACACACACACACACACACACACACACAGTCTTCTATCCAATCATCTATCAAAGGACACTTTGGTTGTTTCCATGTCTTGGCCACCATGATTAAAGCTGCTGTGAACATCGAGGTGCATATATCTTTGCGGATAGATGTTTTCAAGTTTTTTTGTGTAAATACAGAAGAGAGATGGTTGGGTCATGTTGTAATTCTATTCTTAATTTTTGAGGACCCTCCATACTGTTTTCCATAGTGGCTGTACCAATTTGCAGCCCCAGCAGCAGTGTATGAGGATTCCTTTTTCCTCACAACCTCTCCAAGCTTCTTGTTACTTGTCCTTTGATGATAGCCATTCTAACAGGTGTGAGATAGTATCTCATTGTGGTTTTGATTTGTATTTCTGTAATAGCTAATGAAATAGGCAGTAGCTCAGTTTTTAAGATTAGTGCTCTTATGTTTAAGTACTAATAGATAATCAATTGGCTGTGTTTCATATCATAAATGAAAATATTGTTCTAATCTATTTTCTGAATAGTTCTCAATATACACATGTGTTTTCTAGATGCGTTTTCTTGATTTCTATGAAAGTCAAGTATAAGCAGGTTATACTATCTCTCATCCATCCTTCCATCACATTCTGACCTTTCTCCTTCTAAAGACGAAGTCCAATCTCTGAATTCCAGTCAGTTTGGAGTGAATTTCCTGCTTATTTCCCTAATCTGTGTTCTGCCTGCAAGCACAAATACTGCAACATCTGCAAATTACATAGTACCTAGCAAGTCTTGCCCAGCCCCAGTGGATGTGGCTAGTCCCAGAAGCTCTCACTGATCTGCTATGCCACACTACAAACCAAATCCACAACTAGCAAATGTTCTTGTTTTATTCAGCTTAAATAGTTGGGGGAGTCTAATTATTAAAGTGAAACTAAAGTTAAAGAATTATCAAACTGCATGAGGATCTTAACGCTCATTCAAGATAATAACTACTTTGGCCACTAGGCTTTTGGTTATTGGGTCACTCAGTAGAATGAAGGCAAGTATTTGAGGGGAGTACAGGAACGTACAAACTATTATCTAAAGCAAAATCTTTGAGATTTATTGTAGATAGTACAGTAAAAGGTACCAGCATGAGCATGACTTGTCATTATTTAATAAAACTAAAACCAAAATTTACTTGAATGAGCAGCTGTCAAAATTTTCTGTTGAATAGCAAAAAGTGATAATTATTCCTAATGGAGAAAAGAAGATTAAAATGTCAAGGTTTTTACACAGCTGTGATTATTTTATTATATTTGAAGGCATGTCTCCTAAGTTTTGCAGCAATAATCCAATGGAGAAACACCGAAAAAATTACTAGCTCATATGTATGTTGCTCCCAATGCAAAATCTGGTGTTACAGAGAAGTCTGTTTGAAGTATTCTTTTTCAGAAAATGGCTCTCTATGCTATAAAGGTTGATATGGAGATTTTATTTCTGTAGAACTGAAATTCAAGGTGTCATATATGGTAGATACTGCATGTTATCTCAAAGACCAAGTCATGTAATTAAAATCAATTGAAACTATGTTGAATCTGTGTAAGAAACATGTGAGCTCATACAAAATTCTCATTTTAGAGAGTCAACATCAGTAAGATCAGGATGTAAAGTTATTGGACAAAATCCTATGTAAATGTCAAGTTTAGAAGTTTCACCCTACAGCTAGCTGTAAAAACCAAGCCTGTGTTGGCTAATTTAATACTTTTGAGCTCATTTTGAGAAAATAACCCTCAGCATTTTGTTCCACACGGTACCTTTAATGCATGGAAGGTCTAGAGCATAAACCACCATTTCAATGATTTCTTAGTTACTATTGTTATTTTCTTTACATAGCTCACTATATGCCATAGACATGGAATTTTTCAGGGTGTAAAGGTATATCACAATTTCCTATCTTTAGTTTTTTATATTTATTTTTAGTACTTGGATAAAGTAGTTTAATATGGATTGAATGTGATATGGCTCTGGTTATAGCCTATAAAGGGAAAGAAGGGGTATAAAAGCAATACTTGAAAAAGGAAAAAGTGGAAAAAATATTTGACCTTTATAAAGAATAGTTAAAACATAATCATCAGGAACTCCAGATGTTGGAAAAGAATAGCATGATATAAGCTGAAAATATAGACATAACAAAAATGTTCATCTTAAGCATTCATTGTTTTAATGTAAAATGGCGGTATAGACTCATACAGTGCCTCATCCTGGACTAGTTATGTATGACCATGTCCACAAATAAGTTGATTTAGTAGAGCAATTTATCACCCCATAATAGCATACAAAGGCATTCTGATGCATTGACTGTTCAGGGTAGCAAGCTGATACTAAACTCTATTCTCATGGTCAATTTTTTCCTCCTCAGTGTGACCTTTGCACTTAATGGATTTCTTCTTATAACTCTTCTATCTCATGACATGAATAAGTGTTTATACTATTTTATAGTTTTCCAAGACCCTGTTTAACCCTCTTGATTTTCAAAGTACTCATCTTGAGGAATCAAAGTGGAAAATAAAAGAACTTTAAAAATTATTTTGGAGGTTATACTATTTGGAGAGAGGCTAATATATCATCTCTGTGTTTCTTTTTTTGTGGCTGAACAAAATGCCATTGGCTTGTAGATAGGAAAATAAAGTTCCAGATCATTGCTGTCACTTTATTTTAAAAGTTATATGTCATGGACCACTAAGAAATTGAGAAATGCTTAATGTGTCCATTAAGGGAAAATTATAGTAATCACAACTGTAGTCATAAGTGACCATCTTTGTAAGTGACTTATTATTAACCAAAATATTATCTACATGCTTGCATTTGTTGTTACTAGCAAATGGTTATAGCATTGACCACAAGGCCCAATATCTTCTCTAGGTATTGAATTTTACCTTCTACAAATGCTAAGTAGTATATCTATGTTTCAGGGTGTTTTGGTAAAGGGCATTTTTGTCCCTCCCTCACAATATTAATTTGATCCTTTTAATATTTTCTTTTGTGTGCTTTGTTTAATTTTCTTACTATTGACTTTGAGAGCATTTGTTACCTTATTAATATTTTCTCTTTTTGTCATTTTGTCCAGTGTCTAAAGGATTGTTGGTATTTAACAAATACGTATTGAATTAAATTTAACTTTAGAATTAAATTTAGCATTTTCTTCCCAGGTAAGATTTTGTATAATTTAATGAGAAAAGCTTTTCTATTAGTTTCTCTTCTGAAGGGAACTCCATTGGTAAATGTTATGAGTATTTAAGGGAGATAGTCAATTGCTTAAATCAGCTGAGAAAATACTATCTGAAATGAATTATTTTGTGCTGGCAAGGACTCTCTAAATAAGAAATCTGCTATGATTTTTTTCTTATTGTTCAGATAACCACATGATGTGAACAAAGAGCCTCTCATAAACTACTCTAACAGAGCGAGAGCCTAGCACTTTGAAATAGTCTTTGTCCAGCAAAGCATTCTTGCAACACAGGCATCCTTCTGAGAGTAATGAAGTATTGCTTTCAAGTGTGTTAATAAAGTCAACTGGTACTTATAATATGTTAAGTCATATCATTCTTTTCACATTCTTTGCTAATTTCAGAATTTAATTTTTATCCAATTCTAAAAATTTAATCTCATCAACTTTAAATTTTAAATCTTCTTCAAGGTAAGATGTTTTTAATAATGACCTTTCTAAGTAAAATTGCATAGATTTATCCCAAAAGATATGTCCATGGTGATGCTGAAGCGTTGTATGTGTATGTGTGTGCATGTATAAACACGCGCGCGCGCACACACACACACACACACACACACACCCTAAAGTTTGCAAAAATGTAAAACAAAATTATGTGTATAATAGTAATTAGGTCTGTATTTTAATAATATTCCATATAATCAAGCACCGGTTGTATCATCTAGGTAGATTCACCAGGACTTTTAACAGAAGTGAAAAAGAAGTTCTCCTAAAGTATGAACCTACCTACAAGGAAGTAAGATAAATCTCAGTATACACAAGAATGGTTTGGCAAATGCACTATATGTACACTGTGGTTCTGAGAGGTCAAATTTTACCAATGTCTTAATCACATTAAACACTATTTCAAAGTTAATGATAACAAAAAATGTATGATCTCGAATAATTAACCCAGTCTTATGGCAAAAAAAATTATGAAGGCAGAAATTTAGAAAATGTATTCAAAGGCATGATCCTGGGTGCTTATGTAAAAACTACTTGAAATTTTCTTTGTTATATAATCCTTTAGCTTTCAAAGACTGTTGTCTCATTGGTCTGATTTCTTCACTTATACAAAAACTACTTCTTATTTCAATTTTTTTATTGTCCTAGACTCAGATCATTATATTTTATTTATGATTATTCTACATAAAAATATTCTTTCAGAAATTAAAACATCAGGAAAAAGAAAAAGATGCCTACTTTTACCACTTCTATTCAACATTGTACTAGAATTTCTAGACAGAAAAATTTGGCAAGAAAAAGGAACAGAAGACATCTGAATAGTAAAGAAAGAAGTGAAATTACCTCTGTTAGCATAAGATATGACTCTACATGTGGAATACCCTAAACTTTCCACAAAAGCAGAACTCATTAATTCTGCACAGTTGCAGGATACAAAATCAATAAACAAAAAGAGGTGGTGTTTCTGTGCACTAAAAATGATTCAAAAAGGATATCAAAAAAATAATTCCATTGATAGTAGCATCAAAAAGAATAAAATACTTAGGAATAAATTTAACCAAAGAGCTGAAACACTTGTATAAGGAAAACTACAAAATGTCACTGAAAGAAATTAAACACAAATAAATTGAAAGACATCCTGTGTAAATGGATTGAAAGATAATATTGTTAAGATGTCATTATTACCCTAAGCTAGCTACAGATTCAAAATGCAATCTATCTAAATTCCAATAGTATTTTTTTACAGAAAAAGAAAATTTACCCAGATATTCATATGGAATCTCAAAGGATCCCAAAGAGCCAAAACAATTTGGAAAAAAACAAAATTGGAGGTCTCACATTTCCTGATTCCAAAACTTATTGCAAAGCTACAGTAATTAAAACAGTGTGGTACTGACAAAAACAACAACAACAACAACAACAACAAGCACATAGACGAGTGAAATAGAATATAGAGTTCAGAAGTAAAGCTTAACATTTGTCATATGATTTTTACAAGGGTCCTAAGACCATCGAATAAAGAAAGTGCAGTCTTTTTAACAAATGGTGTTGGGAAAACTGGATATTCACCTGTCATTGAATAATGTTGGATGCTTATGCCATATACAGATATTGGTTTAAACAGGTTAAAGATATAAACATAAGGTCTAAAACTATAAAGTTATTGGAAATGTAGGATAAAAGCTCATGACATTGGATTTGGCAATGATTTCTTGGATATAATAACAAAAGCACAAGCAACAAAGTAAAAAAATAGACAAATGAAACCATGAAAATTTTAAACTTTTGTGCATCAAAGGATGCAATTAATCAACAGAGTGAAAAGACAACCCACACGATGAGAGAAAACATTTGCAAATCATTTATCTGATAAGGGGTTTATATCCAAAATATATAAAGAACTACTATTCAAGAACAAGAACAACAACAACAAAAACACCTGCTTTAAACACGGACAAAAGACTTGAATATTTCCACTTAATGCTTCTTCCCTTGCTTTAAATTCTTAAATGGTTTCACAACTTTGTTCATGGTAACATGCTTGTATGCACTTTCCATTTGCTCAGTGGCAATAGCAGAATTATTTTTTCTAAATGTTCTTTTTCTTTTCCCCTGAGCCTTTGCTCGGGTTATTTTACATCTTTATGTAGAAATGTTGTTCAATACGTGATCTTTGAAGAAAGTGAGTTCCAATTAATACAACTGGCAGGAATTAACACTAGTTGGTACTACATACTACTCCCATGTGAAACAAATATGTGTGTGTAGTTATAGGGGAGTCTTTTTAATTCTTGTTTATTCCATCTAAATGAGATGAGCATTTGGAGGGTTGCTCACTGTTTAGCATACCAACTAAAGTGACCTTCCTGATGTGCTGCATTCTAAAAAGATTGTGGCTTTGTGTTTACTCACTCAGACCCACCTCTTCTATTACTCAGTGATACATACCCAGCTGGGTCCAGGGAAGCGTGCACCACCAGTCTGTGCACACTATGGTTGTTTTGGCCCTCAGGATGTACCACTAACTTTGGGGAATTATGTTCTGTCATCTGTATCTGAAATCAACTATAATTATCCTTTCTTGATATTTTCCACACTAGTTTGATTTTCCCTATATATTTTGGCAGTCTTTAAATATTTTGATTTGCCACTACAGATGCAGTTTCGTCAAAGATTAGGTTTTTATTTCTGTTTATTTTCCTGCTTGTTTGAAGATTATTTCTGAGAAGAGAATGTGGCAAAGACTACTAATTCTGCCACTTTAAAAAAGGCTTATTCTTTGTAAAAAGCTATTTTTAATATTATTTTAAAATATATTTGTTGCTCCACCCCAAATTTTAGAAAACAGCTGTAAGATCCCAAATTATGTCTACTTCATTTTCCATAGCAATTAGTCTGCTTATATTCAATTTGAGTTGTAATTTTTCTTAATGATTTCTTGGTGTTACTGAATTATACCATCATAGATTTCTGCACCCCAGGAACATAACAAAGCACTGTAAACAAAATTATTCAAGTCACAATTGGAAAATTTTTATAAATTTTTTTGTTTTTAGTCAGAAAAAATTTAAGAATTACCTGTTTAGAATCATATTGACACATATATTTGACTACCACAAATTATATATACAACTTGTTCATCTTCTATATATGTAAAATGCCTAGGAAACCAACTATACAGTGTTGGTTTCAGCCTCATGCAAAATTTTAGGATCTCATTAAGAACAGCTTAATGGTCAACTGATCACCAACTACATTTTGTGGATTAACAGAGGGAGAAATTTAATATATAACAGTTCTCATTACTTTAACCAGTGAGCATTGCACATTCATTTAATGTGTCATATAAGAGATAATATTGAATACTTGTGAAATTCTGAACTGGCAACAGATGCCACCAGTTTCTGCCTGAATGGCCACATCTGACCCTTTCGAGCATGAGTGGATCATATTTTCCTTGGTTCATTAAATATACAGCCATCACACCCATTTCAGAGTCATTTATACATTTACTAATAACCCATTGAAAATATACCAGTTCTACTAATTGTTGGGAGGATCATAGCAATCACATATTTCAACCTTTTATCCATTGTAGGAATACCGAATACAATGTGTTGACTTAAGCTTTTGTTTGAAACCAGATAGGAATGCTGAATATATTTACTGCTATGATAGTTCTTTATGGTTTTTAATTAAACGTGTGTATGCAGCTCCTCATTAAGCTTAAAATACCTGTCCTATAACATCCGTTTTGTTTTTACTCTGTTAACCTGTGCAGAACAAATCTATTTCCTCTTCTACATGCTAGAACCTCACATTTGAAGATGCTTCTTGTGATCTCACAAGGCTTTTGTATGTATGTATTTATTTATGTTTTCATGACAGGTCCTTTAGCTATTTACATGACACAGTTATCCATACCATCATCATTCTTGATTAACTATTTCTTTTGAACTTTTGCCAATTCTTAAAATATGGCAACAAAACATATCACAGTGCCCCAAAACTACTCTCAAGTGCACCGAACAGCAAATGTCTACTTTGTCCAAACTATATCAAAAGCACTAAAATGATGATTTTATTAAATTCTCTAATCATGTGGTTGATTCATATTGAACTGAAGAAAAATAAACTTAATTTTCTTCATGTGAATTTCTAAATAATTTTTTTCTCATCTCCTATTTGTACAACTTTTATTTTGGATCTATGTTTGCCTTACATTTGACTTTCACTCTTAAAACTTATCTTTTGATGACCCATAATTGCAACTATTGAGACCATTATATAATTCTATATATTAACATCTCACTGGTTTTGACAATTCTAAATTGCGAAAAGCATGTAGGAAATGAGTGCTGTGCTTAAAAGTGTGGGCCTTAATGAGTCAGCTGTTGACTCCTCCCATAGATTTATTGACTTGAAGCAAGTTAATCTGGATGTATGTAAGTTTCCATGATTATAAAATGATGCTGTTGATGGTTATACTTCCTAACATTGGTATGAACATTAAATGAGATAATACAAAGTGTCTGGCATATAGTAAGTTTATTATAAATGATATTAATAAAACAATATTATTGTGCAGAACTAAATCTAGTAGTGTACTATTGCCAATTAATACTAGCCTACGAGAGCCAACTGTGAGAATCTCTTTCCAGCTTCCCATTCAGTGAGGTTCTGTTGGTGGTTTGGTAGCTTGAAAGTGGGCACGGGAAAGTATTTACAACAGTGATAACTGTGAAATATTCCACACATTAAGACTTTTCTTTTTTTCTTTCTCTCTTTGTTCCCTATTTTCTCCCTTTCTCCCTTTATTTTTCCCTTCTTTCTTTTCTCTCTTTTGTATTTTTTTACAAGCATATCACTAATTGAATCGTATTCATCTTTTTAAGGAAACTATAATAGTAGCTTACATTTGCTATATGTAGCATTCACAGTGTCTCAAAGGGGATACTGATCTATTAGTATTTTTTGGCCTGTAGTTAAGATCAGTTTACTATAGCTTAGCCACAGTGTCATCCAAGCTACATATATACCTCTTCACAAAGGACACCTTGAGAAAATTAGTCATATGCCTTGCTAAAATCTAACATATTGTGTGTTTATGATAGTATATTTCTTACTTTCCTTACTGGAATCACTACCTTAAGAAAGAAGCTTGTTTGCTATGGATATTATTTTGAAAAACTATGTTAACACCAAATATTTAATACATTTAAAAACCATAGTAGTAGTAGTACCAGCAGTGCTAGCATTGATGGTGATAGTGGTAGTATCAGTAGTGATTAGTAACAGTCATAACTCATAGTTATGACTTAAATTCACTGAATGTTTTACTGCTTATAAGGTTTTGTTCAAGGCACCTTACCTTAACTATTTTTAATCCTTTCCGTAAATCTAAGAATTATGTACTATTATTTTACCCATTTTACAGATGAGGAAACTTTAAGCACAGGAAGTTAAATTTGTTCAGAAACATACAATATTGATAGTAGCCAGTTCTTGAGAACAGGTATTCTCTCTCTAGTGCCTACTTCTATGTTTGTTCTTGTGCCTTCTTTTATGCTAAACCACACACTTACCTAATTCCATTAAAATAGTTTATAGTGATTAACAGACAGTTTATTATTTTAGAGTTTTAAGAAAAATTTTTTAAAATTCATTTTGTAAAAACAAGAAAATTGCTCTATTCTCAGTTGTCAAACACTATGACGTTTTGTGTGATTCTTTAAGAATTGTGTATTCTGTGTAGGATAAAAATTCATCTGAATCTAAGTCAGTTTAGAACATTTACATTATTTACTCACATCTCATTAGCTTAGTCTAATTTTCTATAGTAGACTAAGATTAATATGAAATTAATATGACAAAATTTTGATTTCATCATTTTATTATCAGTGTTCCAATATTTTCTAATTTACCAAGAAGTTTTTCATAATTTTGTAAAAAATTCAGATTGGCAGCTTTTCTTGCTATTTATTATCTCTTAAAAGGTAAATTGTCATCCAGGGCAACTTAAAAATGTGTATTTTTGTTTTTCTAAAAGAATTATAATATTTATTAATATAATAATATTTATTAATGTTAATGTCTATATGACATCTTTGAATTTTTATTATATTGATCAAGAAATAATCATTCATGTCTATCATCTGGTTAAGTGTTGTATATTCTGTTCTCAAAATTACCATACCACCTGTTTCTTTTTTCTTTTATTCTAAGTAAGTAGTCCCGTTAAATATTAAATCTGTCTATACAACATAGTGTTGATATTTTTGTTATATATAGACTTCACCCTCAGACCTTCTGATGGGTATGTTTTGTTGTAACATAATATTCCTCACATCGAGCAATTTGATTCAAATATCTGTCTCACTAAATCATAGTGGTAAGTAGAGGATTACATTTGCTTCTTTAACAACAACAAAGAAAAAACAACTTTTTTTATTGCAATCTTGTTGCAAAGTGGCTTATAGAAACTTGTGTATAAGTACTTTTTCATATCCTTTCTCCTATAATATATTCCTTGCAATCACTGGACTGTTATTTCTCTTTAAATATTATATTTATATTCAGTGTTCAATTGTATAGTTTGATATAGTCAATTTTCTGTCAAAATTTCAGTTCCAAATTTAAATTTGACAAACATTTTCAACATCAAATTTAGGTGACAAGCAACCATTTAGTGAGTAGTAAATATTTATATATTGACATGAAGACACATTTACTATGTGGTTATATGAGGAAAATCAGATCGTTAAATAGTTTGCTTTAGTTTTTAGAATAGATTAGAACAAAAGGGGCAGGATAAACTACCTCAAGAAAGATGGGTGGAGCTGGGAAGAAGTACAGATATTCTAAGGAAACGTGTGCACTAGAAATGTCATTGAAAACCCCAGGCAGCTCAGCAGTTGTATGGCCTTCTCTCTGATGTTTCTTTGCTTTACTTTGTCTTCCTGCTACATTCTTTTCTCTATATCAGTGGCCACTTTCTACCAACCCGCAGACTGCTCCCTTGCATCTGGCTTTATGTAGCCTTGAATGCAGAATTTAGCTTTTTCTCTGCCACTCTTTCTACATCATAATCTTCCTGCTTCCAGTTCCTCTGCTACTATCAGGTTCTTAGTATCCCAAGTCCAAAGTCCAAAGAATCTGGTTGACATACCTCATCTTTGCACATTTTACACAAAGAAGTTCCAAGGCAACCTATAGATTGACCCTCCTTATTTCAGGTACCCAACCATTAATCAAATCAGCTGTGGCCTAGGGTAGACTCAGTTACATGGTGAAGAATATTTTATCTAGGCATCAGGGGAAGCAAATGGGTGATGATTCCTTTTGAAGAAGACATGAACCAGGTAGGCATCGACTGATTCTCCTTTGCTTTGTCCATATATACACATTATCCAACTCACGAAATAAACTCATGTAACTTTGCTCAACAAAGGATCTACCTATCACTGAAATGCCCTCTCTTCCTCAAAGAGAAAAAAATTCAAGGCTAATGCTGTGATGATATCAGAGGCAGAATCAAAAGCTAGATGATTATCTACTGTCAGTCTCTGGGTCCATACTCTCCATAGGCTGTCCATATATCTCCTTTTTCTGACATAATCCTTTTGTCCATTCCCCACACCTTGTCTAAAGAAGTTGTTTAAATTGAAATTTTAATTATCTAATATACCTTCCAATGAAATCACAATGCCATTTAGAAAACATTTAAAGAGAATCTCCTGAACTTTCACCCAGTAGATAGTAACTTGCAACATGATCTCCTCATTTAATATTATTAACATTAACATTGCTGATTGTTGAGGTGCAGTATGAGACTAGTGAATTCCATGGGTATCAATTATTGTCTCACTTCGGTGACAGTGGAGGCTGTCCCTTGGTCCATAGTGCTCATTCTCCCACATTTCACCCTCTCATGATTGATTTCACTCTACAGCCAGCAGTGACTTTTGATGAAAGCATCTCTTATAACCTGGTCAGGTTATCAAATCTAAGATTTGATAAAGATTTCAGTAAGGATTTGAGTCAATTTTTTGTTGTGTTAAACTATGCATCACATAACCCCTTTTATTTGATCAGTGAAGTATAAATAATGCTAAGGGTCTAGAGTATTATAACTGTAAGTTTTGTGTTACTTAAGGCCAGTCCTCAAAATTCCATCTTTCTAATAATGGCAAATAAAAGACACAACATCAGAAAGCCTTTTTTTTTATATTTGCTCATTGGCTTTCACTACATTAAAGTCTTAAGCCCTAACTGATAAAATTGGAGATACTTATATTTATCAGCAATGGGTTGGTTGCTAAGTTGGAGAGAAGAAAGGGAGTTTTCATACATTGTGCTCCTCCCTCTAGCACAACAGAGGGGTTCAAATAGGCTTGAATATTTTTTGGGGGGATAACCCCTCCCATAAACCTCTTTACCAAAATTCTAGCCTTCAGCATACCAAGAATATAATTTTATCCATTGCAGCAGAAGTACAAATTTGAATTTAATAATGTTCATAGTTTGGTTTTGGCCTGAGTTTTTAATGATTTCACAATTTGCCTACAAGCAGGAAATGTCTCTAGAAACAGAGTCAGAAGCTATCTTTGCCTTTTCTTATCTGTTTCCAGCAGGCAACAAGGTCTGTAGTTAATCTCTTTCTCCCCAGTGCCTGCTTTATGCTCTTGGAACGTCTCTAAAACATTAGCTGCAAGATCCTTTAGAGTCTTACACTCAGTGGGCACATAATCCTTAAAGTATAGGTGGACAGCTAAAATACTTGAATGCTGGCCCACGTATATATCAGCACAGGATTGAAAGTGGTATCTCCTGATTGTTTACTTTACCACATTACATAGCAACTTTTAGAAGTTTCATTTTAGTTAAGCTCATTTGGTTGTAAGGATAGAAGCCTACATAAGTTACCTCAAAATATTAAAGGGATTACTATGGCAGCAGTTTTTAATTTCAGTCCCCAAAATTAGATTCATGAGAACTCTGTCTTTATTTTTTATAAACAACTTAAATTTTGATTGTTTGCCTTTCACTTTGGGGAAAACTCAGCTTATAACCTGTTTGTACAAAAATTCTCCAACTTTCCCAAGTTTTTCACTGACAGGTTGCTCTGTAGTATCAAGATTTTGGAGAAAGGGATCTGATAGGGCCCTCAGTCATCTAGTTATTACTGGGACATCTGTCACTAATGCTTAGTTTTTTTCAGATCTTGTCTTTCTGCTGACTGCAAACTACTCTTGGGGCAGAAGACTTTTTGTACTATGGACCTACCTGTCAAGACATACTGTTACAATCTCTGGTGCTTGTTCTATAAATTCCCTGGTGGCACTACCTGTTTTCAATACACACGCTCCTCTACTCTTAGGATCCATAGACCTCTCTTTTTGGGGTTGAATTTTTTTTACCACCCTTCACCCCAAATTTATATGTTGAAGTTCTAGCCTCCAGTATCTCAGGGTCTAACTGTAGATAGAGCCTTTAGAGAAGCAATTAAAGTAACATATCATATGGGTGTGACCTAATCCAATATGGCCAATGTCCTTGTAAGAGTTAGGACATGGGCACAGAGGGAAGACTGTGAAGACAGAGAAAAGATAGCCATCTAGCCATCTATATATAAGCCAAGAAACCAATCAATCGATGCCTCTCTCTCTATCTCCCCCATCCTTCACTTTGTCATACATTTTAGAATAATGAAAGAGGTGGATTTATTTTACTTTAAAAAAATACATATTATTTCTCTTTTGTAGTCAAGATACTTCACTCATGCTCATATGTTCCTTTTACCTCCTCTAATAAAGTTACTAAGTTCTCCTAATATATGGTCTTGGGAACCAAAACTAAAACAAACAAACAAAAACAACATATACTTCTATATCTTCCTTCTGCCTTATTGAAACTCATATCCTTCTTGAAGTAATGTGCACAGAGCTGAATATTTCCTTGAACAGAGGTAAGGAAGAGGGTAATACAGAGAAAAAAGTAGCAAAATCCCCAAACATTTTTTCATCTATGCTGGAAGGACATATTTGATAGAGCTGCAAACTCAAAAATACAGAAAAATTTACAGAAAGTAAAGCAACTCCTGATATTTTTTATATTTATCTATATTGATTTTTTGTCTTTATGGTCCACTTTATTTTCTTTATTAATTGGTGCTATTTTCATTTTTCATAAATTTACTCCCTTATAACATGGTCTTTTACTTGTCCAATATTGTTTACCATCTCATTTCTATATGGATATTTTTTCTACATTATGATCCTAGCTATTCTGTTCTCATTATCAACTGCTATAACCCCAGAATTTAGATTATAGGAGGCTAGGACTTAGTGATACAGAACACAACACATCATTCTGTCCTACTACAGTAGCCTGGTAAAGCTGGCAGCAAGGAGATGGTGATCTGGAAGAATGCATTGTGACATAAAGAATGGAAAAGGTAAAATTAAGAAGTGTCCAGAAGTGATAAGAAAATGTATGGTTGACCAAGAGTGAAATAGATAAATAGCTTCCATTAATGTTGACTTTGGCAGAGTGGTTTCTAAGTTTAGATATGGTATATGGGAAACTTTTTCTAGGGTTCTGAGCATTCAGTAAGTTAGTTGAACCTTTAAAGAAAACCTGTTAATATCTACATTAATCTTCAAAGTACATTTCAGTCAGATATGTTTTTCTTCTGAATGTGTCTCTAAGCTAGGAAAAGGACCCTATAATTGATTAGAGTTGTGTTTGAGAGCCTAATGTCTAGATTTGGCACCCATAGGTAGTGGTCAGATCCCTTCTAGGTTAAATATTCTACCTTAGACTTAAGCTAAGAGTGTCTTCCCAATTGGAAGACTCAAGGTAACAGAAAAATGTGGGTGTTTGTGGTTCTTGGAAATACAACTGAAAAGTCAGACTTCACAGAATTGGTGATGATGTAGTCAGAATTCTTTAGGCAATAAATATATTTTTGTAATACTATGCCCTAGAATAAAATGTTTCATACCAAAGATCAGGTTAAAGTAATGTTATAAAAATTTATTAAATTTAGTATAAAAATCTCACTTATGAAATTATAAAATGGAAGTTGGTTTTTACTCACACCTCAAATGACAAATTTTATCAGGAAAAAAAAGTGCTACTTTTGCTAGTAAGAGAAGTCTTTAACAGACATTCTCATAATAGGTGAGGATGGCTAACAGATTCCCACCCGAGATTGAATACCATGTATCTAGCAGCTATTGTAAAACCTGTGATAAATGAGGATATGGGAATATAGTACAGAATAAATTTCTCTCAGGAACTTGAGAAGTTATTAGGAAATACCATGCCATGGAATTCATTTTGATTTATCTTCAGAACTTTATTAAATATTGTACATTAATATATAAGTGAGGTTCTATGTCAAGTGTCCACAACTTTGTATGCTTACAAGGGCCAGTAAGGTAAATAAGAGAAAAATGAAGAGTGGTCAGGGTGATAGTGAACTTAATATCTCTTGCCACAGCTAAAGGGGAAATTAGTAAGAAAAATTTTATTGCCATGAAGGACTACATGCCCAATTTTGACATCTTTTCTAATAAAACCAGAGTCAATTATCTAGATTTTGTGAAAAATATTTGAATCTTTATATGCTGACAATTAAAAAATTGGTTAAATACATTTAACATGCAAAAACACATTTGTAGGTCAAATCTGGTCTTCAAGTAGTCCCTCAGTTCATCATTTTAAGGCTGCAGATTTGACTAACATTCATAGACCAAAACCATAGAAAATTCATTTTCTTTAGAGTACTTGCTCCCTATGTAGGTAAAGTCTACAAAGGGTAGACAGTGCCTGGAATTCATGGATCAGATTCATGAATTGGCATCATTCCCAGGGAGAAAAACTTTAGGCTTTGTAGTCATTTTGAAAAAAAAATTAACCATCTATTAGAGGTTACTTGAAAGTATGAAGTACTTTAGAGGTCTCTGAATATAGTCCACGCGGGAACAGTTTATAATGAGGTCAGATTTTACACAGTGAGGCTTTGGAAACAAATTGTATTTTCTGTAACTTCCTGTGTCTTTACTTATAAAATTATCCTCTTACTAATATTGAAGTAGAATTCACCTTAAAGTGTATCAGTCTCCTTTTATAAATCAATCTTTTTCAAGTTAACCAAGTTTATTAAGGTTAAGTATGCAGTTTTTTCACAGTTCTTCTTTGTCTACAATTTTCCTATCCAAGTTGTTATGCAGAGGTAGGTGAACATTTATACATCAACCCATTGTGGGGAGAACTCTGATCCAGGTGTGTTCTCTTGAACCCCATTAGTCATTATTTAAGAGATCTTTCATCTGAAAATAAAAATTATGCTCTCACAGATATGTGTGGCTGCTGAAATATTTAAGTTGCATACTACTGGCTCTGGCTACTAGTGACCCTACCTAGTCTGGTACATGATACTGGTGACTGGCTTTTTTTGCTGAAACCCTGGATACTCTTTAAGAAATTTGCTGGGATTGCCCTCTCTAGCTCCCTGATGTTAAGGATCTTACCAAATTATGCTTCTTTCTACCTTCTGTTCCTAGTAATCAGTGTATCACAAAACTTCTGTTTTGATTCTCTTCACTGGGTGGCCTCATGGAATTGAAGGCAGAATAGCTCACTTATTTCCGAATTCCCTCACATGGCTTTTACTTAGGTCCATGTGAAACCTAGGTGACCCCTTGGGGTTAATCTATCCATGAGAAATTTGGGAGTTATTGGTTATTATAATTTTTCCTGCCATCTAACTGTACCATTTTTTCACTTCCAACCTTTTATCTGATGTAGTATCATCTTAGATATTGTGCTTATCTAAGGAAACGTGGGATAGTCCCAGTCTGTGTTTGGAAAGATGAAAAAAAAAAAGCCCTATTCCTCTTAAATTCTTTGAGCATACCTGATTTTTCCAGACACCAGCTTTCCCCCCACCCCCAGCACTCATTGTCTTTATTCTTTAATCCATGTGCATTCAGAAAGTATATTTTGTCTGTCCTAAACTTAATCTCCCTCTTTCCCAGGCTTTTTATTCCTTCCTTCTGCTGGATGGACAAACTCCTTACCTCACATTCTATATAATCCCTACCTATGTACATCATACATTTAAGAGTAAATGACCTGATAGAATATACATCAGATCTGATCGAAAAGACTTTCTTTAGGAAACTCAGAGTGATCAGAGCAGGTGTCCATTGTTCATTCATTCTGGGGTACCACACAGATGCCAAGCATGACTGACATCAGACTAGAAGAGAAACCTCAACCTCTGGCTTCTTGACATGAATGAGTTAAGATATAATAACTATTATAGATGGTAAAGTTTTGCTTTAGTTGCCTTTAAATTCACTCTTTGTACATGGTTGGTGAAATAGAGGTGGGGACATTAAGCTTTCCCATGACATGGTCAGAAGCCTGGGGTCCAAGCTGAGTCATAACAACATTCCATTAAGTTTTATAGAAGGCTGACCCTTTTCTCTGGGAAGTTAGCTGGCAGGGAACCAGTCCTGGGTGAGTTAACTTTGACCTCTTTACTTTAAAGCTAGATTAAAAGAGACAAAACTTTTGGTATTTAGAAAAGCCGTTTTTGCTACAAAGCTTGTCTTTCAAGACAATAGTCTCACTATATGTTTAAAAGAGTAAGCTTAGGAAATTCAAAGAGATCTTGCCAGTTTTAGTATCAACTAATTCCATGGTCAATGAACTCTAGATTAATATTCAACTGACTTATCACTATCCACACCTAATACAATGTGTAGGATGTTGCTGTACTAAATAAATATCTGCAAGTAAATGAATGAATAAGTAACTGTAGGACGCTTTATTCTGGGTGGTGTTTACCCTCCTTTTGTAATTGTTTGTAACATGAATTTTATATAAGATTCATCCATGCCTTTTCCTTTCATGGCTTGATAGATCATTTTATGTTATTTTTTGACATAATTTATTTTAATTATGTTTATTTATAATAGACTTTATTCTTTAGAAAAGTTTTAGAGTCACATAAAAATTATTCACTTTTAAACCTCTGAGTATTATTCTACTGTATGAATGTACCATAGTTTGTTTATCCATTTATTGAAGATCTTTGTAGCTTCTAGTTTATAGTGGCCATAATGTAAACTTACATGTGTTGGTTTTGTGTAGATATAAGTTTATAAATAAGTTGGTTAAATATCTAAAAGTATGATTTCTATAACATGGCAAGACTACCTTTAGCTTTGAGGGAAACTGCCAAACTGTCATCCAAAGTGGTTGTTTATGGAAGCAACCTACATGCCCAATAATTGATGATTGGATAAAGAAGAAGTACTAGATATATACAATGGAATATTACTCAGCCATAAAAAAGAGTAAAATCTTACCATTTGCAACACCATGGATGGACCTAGAAGGTATTATACTAAGTGAAATAAATCAGATGGAGAAAGATAAATACTGTATTCATTCACTTATATGAGGACTTTAAACAAAATAAACAAGCAAAACAAATACAGATACAGAAAACAAACTACTGGTTGCCAGATGGGAGAGGCATTAGGGACTGGATGAAAAAGGTGAAGAAGAGATTAAGAAGTATAAATTGGTAATTACAAAGTAGTCATGGAGATGTAAAGTACATCATAGAGAATACAGTCAATAATAATGTAATAATTATGTATCATGCCAGGTGGGTACTAGACTAATCCATAGGATCACTTTGTAAATTATATAAATGTTCACACATCATATTGTGCATCTGAAATTAATATAAAATAATTTTGAATATCAACTGCAATTGAAAAATAAATATAATAAAAGGTAAAAGTTCTTATTTTGAATTTTGCAATTTAGAAAAACAAATTGTTACCAGCATGAATGAGAGTTCCTGTTACTCTACATCTTGTTAGCATTTGGTGTCGTCAATTCTTTTAGCCATTCTAATAGAGTATAATGATATTTTTTACTGGTTTATTAGCAAATTCCCTAATGACAAATGATTGTGACCGTCTTTTCATGTCCTTATATGCCATTTGTATATATTCCTTTGTGAAATGTCTGTTCAGACCTTTTGCTCATGTTTTAATTGGTTGTTGATATTAAGAATTCTTTAGTTTTAAGAATTCCTACTTTTGACATAAGAAATGTCCAAACCTGCAAAGTATTTTTTTTAAGAGTTTATTTGAGCCAAACTGACAACATAAGGCAGGGAGCAAGATCTAAATGCTCCTGAGAGTAACAGGTTTGCAGTTTCTTTTATGCAATTTAGAAAGTGGGAGAAAGCAAGGCAAGGATTGGATTATAGGATAGTTAATAAGAGTATGCGCTCTCTTGAGGGTGGTTATTTCAAAGGTGTAAACCTAGATGCACAGAAACAATGGACAGGGCTTGCTTAAGGCAAAGGTAAACCTTTTACTAAAAAGTTATATGGCTGGGCATAACTATTTCCATGATCTGCCCAGTAAAGAATTTATAATAAGATTACCCTGTGAGGTTACTTTCCGCAGAAACCCTTTTTTTCAACCATACTATTATATTTTAGATTCACAGCTTCCATCAGATATGTTTTGCTAGTATTTTTCTCCCATTGTATGATCTGTCTTGTCACTCCTTTAGCAGATTTCTTTCACATCTTTTAATTTTAATAAAATTTAGATCATCAGTTTTTCATGTAATCAATTGTGCTTTTTATGTTGTACCTAAAACACTAAACCCAAAGTCACATAAACTTTTCCTACTTCTAGAAGTTCTATGGTTTTGCATTTTATGTCTAGGTACTGTGATGACGTACTACTGAAAGGGTCACAAAGATGTAGTAATGGGTTAAGGTAAAGAGCCTACATACTAATCGCCATGTCTCGCTTCTGGACACCTGCTTGCTTGAAAAGTTATTGTTTGACTATTACCTCTGGGAACCTAACAGTTACCCCTGGGAACCTAACATTTTAACAGTACACTTTCTGCTTCTGTACCCCCGCTTGCACAACCCACCTTTAGGTTGACAGGTAGTGAATAGAAGAAATATTAGACCTTTGTGATTTAGACAGAATGATTTATAGGATTTAGGGCTTAAAACCCTTGTACCTTTATGTTTCAGGGCTGCTCCTTTGGAAGGACAGCCGCTGGCTAATAAACTGCCTCTAATATCAGAGCACTCAGGTTAAGTCTGGTTATTCCGGTCACAACAGTACAATTCTTTTTGAGTTACTTTTTATGAAATGGATAAGGTCTGTGTCTTGGTTCTTTTTTTTTTTTTTTTTTTTTTTTTTTTTTTTTTTTGCATATGAGTATCCAATCGTGTGAGTTTCCCTCTATTCTTAGTTTGCTGAGAGTTATGAATGAGTGTTGGATTTTTTGAAATGCTCTATGATGATAATTTAAAAATTAAGATTCAGAGCTGTGTTTCTTAAAATATTCTCCCATTTCACTCTAGGAAGAATAAGACAGTATGGAGAGTATGGAAAAATCTTAGAATGGCTAGAAAAGTCTGGTTTGGGTAGAGAGGTCATGAAAAACAAAAATCTCAGCAGCCACATGCAGCTAGGAGGAGGATTGAATGGCATGTGAGGCCAAATGTGAAATCGAGGAATGGAGTTGTAGCTCAATATGGTAACTCTGTAGACAATAGAGCACAGAAGAGATTCCCTGCAGTTTTCCTCACTGGGAAATGCCAAAAATAGAAAACAACTTATTGAGGATTTGTAGGAAGCTCTCTGTTTCTCTCTGAAAAACCTCCAGGCAGGACATTTTAAAAATAAAATCAGTAAGGGGCTACATAGTTCTTCAAAGTTTATGGATCATGACATCAAACATTTTAAAAATTAAATATGGGTCTGTCCATTAATTAGGACATATGAAGTCCTAGGATTTATTAGGTTCATTTCACATTGGGGGAGTGTGTGTGTATACATATAAACATGAATGCATGCACACATGGACATACAAAAGAACAAGCCTGGACAGACAAAATTATTTATAGAAATGAGATTCCATGTGATTTTACATCTTTTTACTTACTGTTGTTTTTCCAATTGTCTTGCAAGGATAATGTATATAATATATAATTAGAAATAGAAAAAAGTACTTACAGAAATGTCTTGATTAAGTCTATAATAATTCTGCCAACAAAATTTTTTATTATAGTAAATACATGACAAAAAATTTTTCACTTTTACCATTTTAAAGTTTATAATTCAGTGGTATTAGATTCACACTGTTGTGCAACTGTCAAATACCTGTTTTCAAAACTTTTTTCATTACCTCCAACAGAAACTTTGTACCCATTAAGTAAAAACTCCCCATTTCCTTCTCACCCAAGCTCCTGGTAACATCTAATCTTTCTGTCTCTATGAATTTGCCTATTCTAGATATTTCATAAAAGTGGCATCATGCAACATTTATCCTTTTGTGTCTCTCTCATTTCATTTAGCATAAGGTTTTCCAGGTTGTAGTATGTATCAGAACTTCATTCCTTTTTATAGCTAAATAATATTCTATGGTATTTACATACCACATTTTGTTGACTCATTCTTCCGCAATGGGCATTATGTTGCTTCCACCTTTTGGCTATTGTGAAGATGTCACAACAAGTATTGGCATACAAGTATCTTTTTGAATCCTTGTTTTCATTTTATTTGGGTATATAGCTAGAAGTAAAATGCTGGATCATGTATTAATTCTAATTTTAGCCTTTTGAGGGACCACCATACCACAGCAGCTACACTGATTTACATTTCCACCAGCAACACACACGCATTTTAATTTCTCCACATCCTCACCATCACTAATTTTCTATATTATTATGGAAATAATATATAATATAATATAATTTTTTATATTTGGCCATCCTTGTAGGTGTGAAATGGTATCTCCTTGTGGATTTGATTTGCCTTTCCTTAATGAGTAAGGATATTAAGCATCTTTCCTGTGCTTATTAACTATTTGTGTATTTTCTTGGGGAAAATGTATACTAAAGTCTTTTACCCATTTTTAGTTGGGTTGTTTGTTGTTGAATTATAGTTCTTTATATATTATATTCTGGATATTAAGCCATTATCAGATATATGATTTGCAAGTATTTTCTTCCATTCTGAAGGTTGTCTTTACCTTTCTCTATAATGTCCTTTGCACAAAAGATTTTAATTTTGCTCATTCAATTTTCTTTTAGAGCTTTTGATGTCATATCTAATCATCTGTTGCCAAATTGTAGATTTACCTGTATTTTTCTTCTAAGAGCTGCATTGTTTTAGTTCTTATGTTGTGGCTGTTCATCCATTTTGAATTAATTTTCATATATGATGAAAGGTAGGATTCCAACTTTGTTCTTTTGCATGTGGAATTTCAGTTTCCCTGGCACTATATGTTGTAGGAATATTTTTCTCCTGTTGAATGGACTAGACACTACTTTTGAAAATAGTTGGCCATAAATGCATAGGTTTATTTCTGCACTCTCAATTCTATTTAATTGCTCTGTGTATCTGTTCTCATGCCAGTACCACACTATCTCGATTACTGTGGCTTTGTAGTTTTGCTGTTGGGAAGTGTGAGTCCTCCAACTTTGTTATTTTTTGTCAAGATTGTTTTGTCTATTTGTGGACCCTTTGGGTTTCATATGACTTTAAAAATTGACCTTTTCATTTTCATGAAAAATGCTACTATAATTTTGATAGAAATAACAATGAAATTGTAGATTACTTTAAGTAGTATTGACATCTTAATGATATTGTCTTCCTGCCCATTAACGTAGGATGTCTTTCTATTTGTTTAGGTCTTCTTTAATTTCTTTTAGCAATGTTTTTCAGATTTTGCTGTATAGCCTTTCACCTCCTTGATTAAATTTATTTCTAGATATTTTATTCTTTAAATGGTATTGTAAATGGAATTGCTTTTTTAATTTCCTTTTTGGACTGTTCATTACAAGTATATTAAAACACAAGTGATATGTGTGCTGATTTTGTACCCTGAAGCTTTGCTGAATTTGTTTTTTAGCTCCAGTAGCTTTCTTGTGTATTCTTTAGAATTTTCCAAATATAAAATCATGTCATCAGTGAATGGAGATAATGTTTTTTCTTTTACAATATGAATTATTTTTATTTCTTGACTACTAGTTCTGGCTACAACTCCCAGTACAATGTTGAACAGTAGTGGTGAGAGTAGGCAAACTTTTCTTGATCCTGATCTTGGGGAGAAGCTTTCAGTCTTTCACCATATATGATGTTTGCTGTGGATTTATCAAAAATGCCCTTTGTCATGTTGAGGAAAGTCCTAAATATGACATTCCTATTATTTCTTAAAAGGAATACTATGTTTTTTTTCTTGATAGAAACCATGGTTTCAGTCACTTAAGCCTTGATGCATGAAACATGTAATTTGACATTGTTAATATAATTTCTGGTTTAGTGTCTCATTTCCATAAAAAGTCTTATGGAAGAGATTAAATTTGTGTATGTACAGATTCTTTGGTTGCCTACCCAGATTCTCAAGATACCAAAGAGTCCAGATTATTTCGTCTGTCCTTTGATCCCTCTGTAAAAGCAGAAGCAGATACCAGCTTTTGAATTAGATGTCTTAGAAGAGAATATATTGCAACTAAAGTACAGTTAGCTGTGTATAATTTAGACTTCTTCTATATTCTATCTTCTGTGTCTCTCAAGATTTCCTTTTAATTTTCCATATCCTTATCTATTTAGGCTACATTATGAACTACCTCTCTCCCAAATGAAATCTGCTTGTATTATCTGTATGAAATTGGTACCTCTTTCATCTGTACTTAAAAACTACATCTTATTTTTACTCCTGGCATGGTATTTGTCATGTTTTACTTGTGTTTATTTATTTGTCTCTACCACTATATCACCTCCTCAAGGGTGGCATAGTAGACAGTTTTTTATTTCCCATCATCCATATGCTTGTCTTTATCCTGGAAATGTATCTGTCCCTCTAATTAAGCCATCCGGTGTCCATGGAATTGATTCCCAGTCCCCATCAGAATAACTCAACCCTTTGATAAACATAAGTTATTGAAAGATTGGCATGGCATATGACCCATACTTAAGCAAATTAGTATATCACATTACCTAACCACTTTGATTCTTCAAGTTGTGGTTAGCAAACTTTTTCTGAAAAAGGCTTTCAGATCACAAAGTTCTCTGTTGCATGTCCTTTTTGCTTTTTTATATACAAGCACTTAAAAATACAAATAACATTATTGTTCCCATAGAAAAACAGATTACTGACTGGATTTTATCCAAGGCCTGTAGTTTGATGATCCTTGTAAGGAAATATGACCTAAATGATTGTCAGCAGATTCAGGACTTTTACTATTGATACTGGCTTAAAAATCCTTTTATCTGCGAAGAAAAGGGAATATTTACCCCTTGAAAGCTACTGAAGAAATCTTGAAATTATGAAGGAGGTCAAACTGTGAATATATCTAATATTAAGATTTCAAAGAAGCAAGAGAAATAAAGTTGGTCCATATTGAACCACAGGGTAACTCTCGCCATCAGTTATTTCTATATACAGACTTTACAATTTTATGTAAGCCAGTAATTTCCCCTTATCATTAAAAAATCATACTTTGCTGAGTTTCATTTTCAATTAAAATTATTTTAACTGATAGAGGTATTAATCATTATGATCCTAGCACCTAGGACAGGAAACATCTAATAAATGGTTGTTGTATATTTATGGGAAAGGCTGTATACTTACTCATTAGTTCCCTTGCAATGAATTTTGTAAATCCTTTTATATATGTATCTTGGGGGTTTTGTTTAACAGATTTTGCTCAATGAGCTTTGAAACTGTAGCTCAAGTATGACAGGCTATGCCAAGAGAGTTGAAGGTGCAAGAAATTAAGTCAGAATCCAGGTTCAAATGGTAATGGGAACATATTGAAATGTCAAGTCCACAGAGACTGAAGCGTGATCAAAATCTGGATCAGATTATTTTCTCAGAATCGGGAATAGGAGAATGAGACAATCATAAAATGAGGGCAATACAGCAATGAATATTTACCAACAGTCTGAGACATTTCCACAAGGCTCTTTCATATAGGCCCATGAAGATGATTGTTCTAAAGTTTTTAAAGATTTTCTTATATTTTAAACTCTTTCTAGTTCTCTGGCTAAATGCATTTATTCTTCATGCAATGTTATGTCAGACTACTTTGTCTTTTCTGTGTATTGATTTTGGCTAGAAATTCAGCATAAAAATACTCTTTATTATAGATTTGATTTCGAAGGATTATGTTGCTATTGAAAGATAGTTGTTTTAATTACATGGTTGTATAAATCTCCAGTTCCAAGCCTCATGTACACGTGTAATAAATCAGGTGGCTGGGAAAAAAGAATAAACAATGGATTGTCTTTCTATTCCTCAATCCTCACAACTTTTTTTCTAATCCTAAATGAATCACAAAGATTCATTAAATACAAAATCACAAAAGACCCCAGGTGGACCAACAGCTTTAGAACAAACTTTGTTTGGTGTTAGCAGTATTACTGGCAATTGCAAAAGAGGAAAGAACAGGATGATAGAATAAAAGCTGCACTCTGTGCACACTGGAAATGAGAAAAAAGAATTCCTCTTTCTGAAGGGTAAGTTAGAACACAACTTAATTCAAGGAGCATTTCATAACTAAGTAGCTCATGTTATTCGTTTTTGAGAATTTTGCATTCAATTAGAATATGACATTTAAAGAATATTTAAAGAAACTTTAGCAATCAATTACTCTATAACTAAACATTTTCAAAGGTCAAGTCATAAAAACAAACAAAAATCAGGCATGATAATTTTCTGCTGTAATAAATTATCATGTGAAAAAAATGGAACCAATTCTCTCTTCTGCATAAGCAAATGAAAATTTAAACTTATATTATTTGGAAATCAGTACGGATTATTAAGTTAGATTTTTCCTTCTCTATTTTTTTTCACAATGGCCTATTTTTAAACCCGGATTATCTAGATGATTTTTTCAAATCATTGCTATCTGACTTACACATTAGCTATCTACCTCAAATACACAAGTATGGCAGGTATATTGAAGTGCACTGACATGTTTTTATTTTTTAACACAAAGGAATAATCCTATGAGTACTAGAAAAATTAATTTCCTGAAGTTGTCTTTATAACCTCACAGTAGCAAGCATGGTATTATACATATAGTAGATACTCAATCACCAATTATAGAATAGTTTTCATTATGGTTGAAATTGAGAAGCTTATTTAGCTGAAACTGTGAATTATGAAAGGCTCTCTAAAGTATGTGCAGTAAAATTCTTATCAATAGACAATACTCTTGCATTAACATATTTGTCACATATCATAAAATTGAAATTTATTTTGCTGAAACAATCAGTATTCATATAAATTATGGTAAAAAAGAGAAATATAATTTATGGAGAAAAAAGTGATAACTTTATTTATGTCTGTAAGGTCACTATGAATTTTTTATGGTGCAAAAATTATCAGAGTTCTGGAGTTTCTCATCAACTGTGACCAACGTGCCTGTGGAATAGAGCATTTTGATACTACCTTTATTGTTAAGGGATATTGGGAATGGATTTCATTTTACTATGCCAGTTATCAGCACTGCCTTGTCATTTTTATCTGATATACATTATGTTTGCCTATCTTCAAAATTTCACTGTAGTATTATCTTCCTGGCCTGTTGACATAGGCCACTGGTCTAGCAGAACACATGCTATCAATCTAAACACAATAACAAAGACCAGATTACAAAAGAGAAAGATAGTTGTTATAGCCACTTTCCTGAATTTTATTTCCAAAGTCTCTGGACTCAAAAGATTCCCTTGGCCCATCAGCCAAACCCATGTTGTAGAGTAATACTATATCAGTTTCATAATCTAATCTACAGATGAAAATATTTCCTCTTTGGAGACGATATATTTTGACTTTATTCCTAATCTCTTTCTCCTGCTTGTCTCTTATCAATGAAGGAATAGCTTGTCAAAATTATTAATTCACTTCATTTGACTTAAGGAATGTTAGTAGTGTGAATGCCTTTAAAGTTTTAAGTGTTGATTTGTTTCTTTTTTGGAGACAGGTTACAAAATGTCATTGAAGGTTTTAATGTTTTTATATAAATGCTCTCTTCATGTTCTTGTGCATAAATTACAGTGACTACTAAAATAAGAATTTAATCACAAATGGGTGAAAATCTAAATGTGGTAAAATTCTCACCATAAAGACTTATTCTCAATTACTTTAAATATGATTTAGTTTCATATTTTAATCAACATAATGTAAAAGAATACCTCATATTGGTCCTGTCTAAAAAATGCTATTATGAGACATTCCATTTCTCTAGGTTTCTGGTTTATGTTTTTGTTTTCCCGCTTGTTGTGTTGGTGGGCCTACAATGTCTTTCATCTAGTGAAAAAAAAATAATGTCTTTCTTAATATTCATCTGAAACCCAATTGTCCTTCTCACCTACCAATTTAGAATCTTTAGAAAAGAAATATGCCTGGTAATTGTACAAGTCAATGCCATACTTTCTTTTACCTTACTACCTTTGCTTAGTTCCAGGTTTTTATATAGTAGTTTTTCTTTCTTTTGACACCTCAGTTAGTAGGAAACCTTTAGACCTTTTCAATAATGAACAGGATTTATCTTTCTGTTTGAATTTAGTTCAGAATGTCTTTCTGACATTGGACCTTGACCTCAAAAATGAACTGGGGAAAAAAACTGATAAAAAAATTGATGGCATGTTGTATATTCTGTCCCTCTTATTTCATGAATAAATCAGATTTTCAGTCATGGTGCTTGATATGCTAGTGGTTTCTAAGTTGACTTCCTATCCAGATCCCCTACTGAAAGTATAGACCCTATGTGAATGTTTTGCCCCAGTCACTACTTAATACATTAGCTCTGATTTCTTGCCACAGAGGTAGCAAACATAAAAGGAGAGAATGAACTGATGATGCCTGAAGAAAAAATAGAAGAACATTAATTAATCCATATTACTCTATGAAATTTGAATTGAACAATGTGGAGATATTAAGGCAATTAGATATGGTAGCTGTAGATGAAAGGTCATTTAAAAAATTGATAAAAGAGGAAGAGAAAAAAAGTTGCAGAGTAAGAATAATACTTGAGGCCCCTTCAAAACTGCAACTAAATTGTAACCACCACCCTTGAGAACCACCTTAAGACTAGCTTAGTGAACTCCTATAACTAAAGATATAAAGAAGATGCCACATTGAGAATGGTAGGATAGGTGAAAATGCGAAGTGGGCTGGTCTCACATGCACATGTGATAGTTAAGAATCGGGGATATATCACTGAGAAGCAAGGGGTCCCAGCCCCACACCGAGCCCTCCAGCCTGGAGCACCAATGATGCGAAGAGTAACCCCCACAACACAGACTGTGAAAATCATGGACTCAGTCTGGGTGAGATAGAGAGCTGCTGTATACCACACTCACAAACATATACCCTAAGCTCCAGAGAAGGTGCAGCTGTTCAAAAAGCTTCAGGCACATACCGAGAGAAACTGAATTATCTGACTTCAGGGTGAGGGCTGGAGGGGCAGCTCACTCTGGGATTAAAGTTCCAGCAGGCAACACTTTTCCTTTATTGAACACTCCCCCAAGAAAGCCTTCTGACCCTGGCAGACTCAAATCTGAGTTTTCATCAAGCCAGCTAACATTACTCTTGCCCACTCCAGTTTTCTTTGAGACCCCACCCCACCCAATTTATGTGCCTGACCGAAACTCTTTCAGAGGCTAATTCAAAGAAGCTGCAGAATATCCTAAAATCTCTCAAAGGTCTACAAACCTCAAACAAGAGCAGCTATTCTCCATGTGCCCTATATATCTTGCTAGCAGCCCCACACCTGATACTAGTGGCAGCCAGCCTTGGGTCACAGCTATTCCCAGGGACCTTCAAGCCCAGCACGGAGAGCTACCAACTACAGATCACTTTATAGCTACTACCAAGTGGCCCCAAGCTGGAAATAGGCAGCAGCTAACTTTGGTTTGCACCAGAGCCTCTCCTAAGAAGTCTCAGATCCAACACACCTGGCTTCAGACCACACCAGAGCACCACCAAATTAATGCCACAAACAACAAACCTAAAGAGTGAACTCATCAGGCACCAGAGTCTGGCTAAAGCAAATCCCACTCTCCTGGCTCAGCCCATGAACAACAGCTTCTCTGTTATAATCATGGCCAATCCTCACAACCAGTCATCTAAGGGTCACTCTCACTTACTGATGTGCCAACAGCAATCAAGGCTCAACTGCAGCAGGAGAGCACACACAACTCACACAAGGGACATCCGGAGCACTCAGCTCAGATGACAAGGGAGACTTGCCACTGGGCCCCATAGGATACCAATTACATAAAACCACTTTGCTAAGATTGGGAAATATAGCAGATCTACCTAATTAATACATAGAAACAAACACAGACAGCCAAAATGAAGAGAGAAATACATTCCAAATGAAGAACAGGACAAAACTAAAAAAAGAACTAGAAAAAGAACTAAAATGGAAGCAAGCAATCTACCAGATACAGAGTTGAAAATACTGGTTTTAAGGATGCTCAATGAACTTAAGGAAAGAATAGATGGATTCAGTAAGAACATCAAAGAGAAAACATGGAAAAGAATAAGTCAGAAATAAAGAATCAATAACTTAAATGAAAACTATACTAGAGCGAATCAATATCAGATTAAATGAAGCAAAGAAATGAATTTGTGATCAGCAAGACAAGGTAGCAGAAAACACCCAATTAGAACAGCAAAAAGAAAAAAAGATTTTTAAAAATTAAGATAGTTTAAGGGTATTCTAGGACAAAGTCAACTATATTAACATTTGCATTATAGGGATATCAGAAGGGTATCTATATTTTCAAGGGATTAAAAACCTATTTGAAGAAATAATGACAGAAAACTTTACTAATCTAATAAAAAAAATAGACATACAAGCCCAGGAAGTGCAGAGAATCCCAAACAATTTGAACACAAAAAGGCTCACACTGATACACAACATAAAGTACCAAATGTTAAAGAGAATCTTAAAAACAATAAGAAAAAAGCAATTACCTACAAGAGAACTCCCATAAGACTGTCAGCTGATTTCTCAACAGAAACTTTGCAGCCCAGAAAGAATAGGCAGGAAATATTTAAAGTTATGAAAAGTAAGGACCCACAACCAAGATTACTCTACCCAGCAAGAGTATCACTTAGAATCTAAGGAAAGACAAAACGCTTCCTAGATTAGAAAAGGCTGAAACAGTTAATCACCACCAAACCAGTATTACAAGAAATGTTAAAGGGACTTTTCTGTAAGAAGAAAATCACAAATATGAATAAGAAAATATTGCAAAGAAAAGTTTTCACTGACAAAGGCAAACATAATAAAAGCAGTAAATGAGCCAACACTAAAGCTATTGTAATTACAATAGAAAATTAAGGGATACACACAAAAAAAAGAATAATGACAAAAACAAATGTGGAGAGAATGAGTAAAAATGGTAGCAATGTGTTCAAACTTAAGTGACTATCTTAAAATAGACTGCTATAAATATAGCTTGGTGTATACAAAGTACATGGTAATCACAAATCAAAAATCTACAAGAGATACAAGAAATAAAGAATAAGGAATCTAAATACAACACTATAGAAAGCCATCAGCAAGAGAGGAGAACAAGAGAATAAGAGAGGAACAGAAGAACTACAAGTACAGGAAACAATAAAATGGCAATTGCTACATATGTACCTATAATTAAATGTAAATGGATTAAATGCTTGAATCAAAAGATGGATGAAGATGTGGTACATATATACAATAGAATATTAGCTGAAAAAGAATGAAATCTTGCTATTTGTGACAATATGCATGGCCAAACAGGGTATTATGCTAAGTGAAATAAGTCAGACATAGAATGACAAATATCATAAAATTTCACTTGTATGTAGAATCTAAAAATCAAAATAAATGAATGAGGAAAACAAACTCATGTACACAGAAAATAAACAGATGGTTGCTAGATGGGAGAGGTTGATGACATGAGTGAAAAAGATAAAGAGATTAAGAAGTACAAATTGGAAGTTACAAAATAGTCGTAGGAGTGTAAAATACAGCATAGAGACTATATGTAATCAATAATATTGTAATAACAATATATGATGTCAGGTGGGCGCAAGACTTATCAGGGAGATCACTTTGTAAGTTACATAAATGTCTAACCATTATGCTGTACACCTAAAACTAATATAATATTGAATGTCAACTGCCATTGAAAAATTAAAAATTTTTTAAAGAAAAAATTACACATTTGACTTTGAAAAAAAAGAGCTGAATGCCAGAGTGCAAAATGAAGGAGGAAACTGCATATTACATTGTTCCATCCCTGGTGTACTTGCAGCATGTTATTTACCTTTATGTGTTAACCCTTTCTAAAATTTTAATGAAAGGTTAAAAATAACCTTACATTAACATTTTCCCTACTTTAATGTGTGGAGGTTGCTGTTGACAAGAGATGAGACAAGAGATGAGACAATATAGCACTATAGGCAAAGCTGGGGTTATAAATCTCTACAGGGATTATTAGAAATTCTTGCAGCCCAAGGATGTTCCATATTCGGAAAAGACATGTAGATAGAGCAGCATGGAGCTTAGGCACTGAAAAATTTTTGAGTAGGAGAAGGAAAGGACTGAGATCATGTGTAAGCATCAAAACTGACTTATGCTCTCCAGGCCCAGGTACACTTTGCTCAAACTTTAACCTTTAAGAGAAGATAAATGATTCTGAAAGAGAAGATAGGAAGCCAGTAAAAATTCAAATGTAGTATATCAACAAAAAGAAAAGACTTTAAGTATGAGCAATATGGGGAGAAAGTACCAATGTACAAATGTACTAAAGGTAAATAAAGTGAAAGAGTATACAAAATAGAGAATTTCAATTTATTATGAACATATAACAGAAGTGAATACAACCCAAAGAAAATAAGAACCATCCCCAAGGATTTTAAGTGTAGTAAAAGCATTTATGAAAATGTTTTCAATTTAAATCAAATTTAAATGAAATCAGGAACAAAGAATGGATGTCAAAGGGTGGTTTAAAACTCTATGTACACAAAAAGAGAAATAAAATAAAATACTGAGAATGAAAAACAGTAAGTGAATAGACATAACTCAAAAGGAGATTACTGATGAAACTTTTGAGGCAAATAGCATATCACAGTGGTAAAAGATTTTTTAAACAATGAGAGAGATTATCATATATACTACAAAAGAGATTTACAAAAGGTTTCTTGGAATTTTTGAAGAGAGTTTAACAAATTAAAACAATATGAATCTCAAGTTAAAATAGAAGGTATTTCCTGAATTCAGCAGCATATAAATAGCAAATAATAAAATGCTTTCATATTGCTGAAAAATACTACATCAGAATGATCAACTTTAAGATATATATTCTAGTCATGTAATTTCATTTCAAAAATAGAAAATCTTTAGGTATCCAGGCTGAGAAATGCTAGAGAGGAAATAAATTACGGTAACCTGAAACTTCTCCATAGCCTCATTTATTATCTGAAATTAATAGATCAGTGTTTACAAAGTGCTAAGGTAAAGAAAAGATGAACCAAGTATACTGTATTCAGCCAAGCTGTCAATACAAAAGAAAACAAACAGTCATTTCCAAATATAAAACTGTTAAGAAATATAGCACCCAAGAGAGCAGCAAAAATAAATTATTTAGTGGAAAAAAAAATCTAGCCAACCCAGAAGCTCTAATAAGAGAGCTAGTGATCACAAGAAAACCAAGACTGCTCATCATTGTAGAACTACTTGTGCTTACTAGATTGATAGTATGGAGTGTTTTTGCACTGAAGACAATTTAAAGCTCCCTGAATTATTGAGCATATCATGAAAACTGAAACATTAAATATTTAAAATTGGGAGATAGTGCTGAATGGATTTCTAATCCTCTCATTGTTTGTATTTGGTTCTGCAAATGTATCCTATGCTTTCTTGTAGACTTTAAATAAATTAAAAGATACATGCCCAAACAATACAATTAGAAAATGGGCAAAAGACATAGACAGATATTTCAACAAAAAATAATTACAGATGGCGAGTAAGCACAAATATGTTCAACATATGTGCCATTATTAAAATACAAATTAAACTAACCATGAGATCATAGTACAAACCTATCAGAATAGTTTTAAAAAAATTGTGTTAACACTAAATGCTGGTAAAGGTTTGGAGAAACTGAATCACTCATTGTAATGAGTTTAACTCCATTTTTAAATGTTTGCTGACAGCTTTTAAGTTCCACCATTTTATGCCAGAGGCATATATTTTAACCTTCTAAAGCACACACTGCTTTGCATACCAAATAATTTCCCAGTTTTTGCTAATAGAATGCTGATTTTGATTTTGATTACATTGCCAACGTATTCAATTTAAAACTTCATTTTTTAGCTTTCCTTTTAGATAGAAGTGACTGATGTAATGCAGTTATAGTCAATGAGATCAACGGCAGATGTCAGCTGGGCGATTTCCGGAAAATGTTTATATTCTTAATAGAGGCTCTGCTTCTACCTCTTCTCATTTATCTCTTCCTGCCTATAATGTTAGATATAGGTCCTATATCTAAGAGAGGGACAAAGTTTTGCAACTATGAAGACAAAATTAAATGCTGTGAATAGTGGAAAAATAATGAAGAGGCTAAGTTCTTAAGAATGGACTCAGACAGTGCATGTACCTCTGTGTGCTTCCTGACCTCTTGTTTTTTGAGAAAAATCAACACCCAGATTTTTTTTAACTGGTCTTACTATTATGTAGAACAAACTGCATTTGTCTAAGGCACAGTTCTCATCTGTAAAATAAGGATTAAAATAGACATATTTTACAGTATGTATAATAAGAAATTTTGAAAATAAGATTGTCCTTGGATTTAGAGAGAATTTTATGAATTTGGCATCCAGGCAAGAAAAGTTAAAGCAAAAATAAATGAATGGGACTATATCAAACTAAAAAGCATTGGCACAGCAAAATAAACTGTCAACAAGACAGAAGCAACTAACTGTTAACAATTAAGCCAATATGGGCTTAATATCCAAAATTTACAAAGAACTCATACAACTCAACAATAAGAAAACAAACAATCCAATTAAAAAATGGGCAGAGGACCTAAACAGACATTTCTCCCAAGAAGACATAAAAATGGCCAACAGACATATGAAAAGATGCTCAACCTTTCTAGCTATTGGAGAAATGCAAATCAAAACCACAATTGAATACACCTCCTACCTGTTTAGAGTGGCTATCATCAACAGGACAAGTAATAACAGGTGTCAGAGAGGTTGTGGGGGAAAAGGAACATTCATACACTGCTGGTAGTACTGCAAATTGATACAGCTACTATGGAAAACAGCATGGGTGGATCTTAAGATTGTCATGCTAAACGTAATAAGTCAAAAAGTTGCAAACCATATGCTATCACTCATGTGAGATATAAAACTGAAAGCAATAAACAAGACAGAGACTCATGGACATTGACAGCAGTTTAGCGATTACCAGAGGGAAAGGGGGAAAAGGGGAAAGGGATAGATAAGGGTAAAGAGGGTCAAACAAGGTGACAGAAGGAAATTTGAGTGGTGAACATACAATGCAATGTACATGTAATGTATTATTGAATTGTACACTTGAAACCTATATAATTTTATTAACCAATGTCATCCCAATAAATTTAATTAAAAATTATCCTGTTTAACCTGCTATTATTTCTATTCTCTGTGATTAGCAACAAAAGCTTAACTGTCACATTAAAGTTGTTTTGTTCACTACTATAGCTCCTAAACATAGCTTAAACACTGTAGCCATGAAATATTTGTTTTTATAAACTCACACTATCTGCATGAATTCCCCTGAAGAATTATGTTTATAAAATTTTGGTTTCCTCATACATCTTTTAGTAATTTGTGCTGTAGATATATATTATGATATGAAGTTAATATTTTATTAAATTGTTTTCCTTGTATAAACCTCTTATTTCTTTAAGAGCCTATTGCTCCTACAGGAAAAGACATCTGTTTGGGACATTTACACCAAAAGATGATAAAATGATGGAGGCAAAGAAAATTCTGAAAGTGTATCTATTATTATGAAATAGTGTAAAAATGAAAACATTTTTACATTAGTGGCATATTTGAAACACAGGTTCATATGTATCTTTTACTTTATCTTCTAGCAGTCAAATGAGTAAAAATCAACAACATTGTTTAAATATTTAAAATGGAATATATTTTTATACTTATTTTAGAGATAATAAAATTCTTATTAGCATTTATATGAATCTATGTTTGGTTATCCAAAAGATAAATGCTAGAATGAATTATTTTAACAAACTATCCACATGGCAATTAATTCTGCAAATATTAAATATTTCAAAAATATTTTTAGTTTTACATTATTAAATTTAATCTGTCTCTAAAGCAGTGATGATAGAGTAATAGAGAGAATAGGACCTCCTCATCTCTTTTTAAAGATGGTTACAGGTACTGAACCAGATTTTATTTCTTCACTATGGCTACTTTTAATAGAAGAAAATTTCCGACTTCAAGGTCGACAAGGCTCTTTCTCCAGGTGAAAGGAAAGCAATCTTGAGTCCTGACACTGTAAGTCCTGCAGGGATGTGCCCCGTTTCTGCTTGGACAGCAGTGACACATCCCCAGAATAGAGAATGTGAGAAGGGTGCCCATCCTCACAGTGTGGCACTCCACTTACTGCACTGGGTAGTTATGTTATTGATAGTTGATTTTCATGTTGAAAATGTGAGAATAGCACTAGCAAAAGGTTTCCATAATTGAAATGATGCTGACACAAACTTGACAAGGTGCTTAGCATCTAGATCTGTCTTTTTTTCCTGTTTGCCAAGAAGAAAGTGGAAAAAAAATATGTATCTGAGTTTACTTATCTCAGTGTAATTTCAGTAGTTGATGATACAGCCACAATATTTCAAGTGATAACTTAAAGAAACATTTACTTTATCTCGTATTACCTTTGACAGCAAAAATCCACCAAAAGAAAGCCAACATTGTTAATGGGAAACTCTTCTAATATTAACAATAGAAAATTATAAAGTGATATTATAAATAGTTAATAGGATAGAACAATATGGTTATTAATTTACTGTACTTATTAACGTGTATGAAGTATCAATGCTTTCAACAACAATGAAAACAAATAAGTTCTGAGTAGTCTATATATTACCCTATTGGATGGGGGAGGGAGGCTAAAGAAATAGAAATTGTAAGATAACAATTTCTTTTAGCCCAAGAGGACATAATACAGACCCTCTTAAATAAATGACAAAATATTCACAATATCCATGCATTTGTCATCAGTTTATAGATGTTCTTTCTATTTTATTCCCCTTGAGCTAACTTACATTTACAATTACAAATGCTACAAACAAAATGCCTGAAAAAAGGAGTAGAAGTGATTAAATAAAGTCCACTTTGGGGGTCATTAATTTTTAGTCTTATTTGTGGTTGTGCTAATTAATCTCTGTTGCTCTCACTGCTTTCTGCTATCTTCCCCACCTCATTCTGACCTCCCAATGATAGCCTGGAAGACACTATTTAATAAATATTAAAGGTGCAATGATATCGATCTTGCTCTTGTTTGTTCACTTGCTAACATATTCTTTGTCTTTTTTCAAATATAAATTAGAAAGTAGTTCAAAGAAAAATTTTTTTTTTGCAAAAAAGACAAAGTACAAAAACAAATTGGTACACTTCAATAAATGGTTAGTATGGAACATTCTTTGTCATGTCAAAACTGTACAGAAATGGATTTTTATTTCCAGTACTTATTTTTTTTTTTACATTATATTAATTTACTTTTGGGTCTACTAATGAGGAACAAGAGGCAGTTGATTGTTGACATTTATGTAAATTCTGGAAGATTTTCTTCATTCACACTTCAGAGGAATACTTGTGCATCTTCAGATACTCCTTTTTCACTATAAAACCTCACGTGGATATTTCCTCTCCATTTACCTTCACATCCTAGAACATACGTTTAAATGTTTTAAAGAATTAAGATTACTTATAAAAATCTTGGGTTACTGTTACATTGACTATGCAATGATATCATGGTAACAGTGAGGTTTAGTGCCTTATTGAGTAAATCCCTTTTTTGTGTGTGAATCCAAGGGGAATGAATACTGAAAAAGAAATCTGAAAGATCTCCAAGTAACTGTGCCTAGGATGTTAGAATGTTAACCCTTTGATTTTTGTGTTGAATTTTTTTATTGACATTTAATTAACATACATTAGTTTCGGGTATACAATGTAATGAGTCGATATTTGTATTCACTGTGAAATGATCACCACAATAAGTCTAGTTACCATCCATCAACATACCAAGTTACAAGAACTTTAAAGACTCTCTTGCCAACTTTCAAATATGCATGGCAGTATTATTGACTATAGTCACCATGCTGTACATTATATCCCCAGGACTTATTCATTTTATAACTAGAAGTTTGTATTCTTTGATTCCCTTCATTCATTTTGGCCACCCCTAATATCCCTCTTTTTGTATTTGTTCTCTGTATCTCTGAGTTTTATTTTGTTTCTCTATATGCAAGTTTTGTTTTTTAGATTCCAAGTAATGGTATTTGTCTTTCTCTGATTTATTTTACTTAGTTTTAAACCCTCAAGGTCTACCATGTGGTCACAAATGGCAAGATTTCATTTCTTATGGCTGAGTATTATTACATTGTATGTATATACCACACTTCTTTAGCCATTTATTCATTCGTGGACACAGGTTGTTTCTATATCTTGGCCACTGTAAATAATGCTGCAATAAATATAAAGGTGCATATATCTTTTCAAATTAGAGTTTTCATTTTCTTTCAAATTGCTGGATTATGGTAGTTCTATTTTTAATTTTTTGAAAAACTTTTTACTCTTAGTTTTCCATATATAAAATAATGTCTCCTGAAAATAGTGACAGTTTTTTTTCTTCTTCCATATTGGATGCTTTTTACTCCTTGTCTAATTACTTTGGCTGAGAATTCCAATACTATGTTGAAAAAAAGTGGAGAGAGTGGGTGGGCATCCTTGTCTTGTTCCTGATCTTAGAGGAAAAGCTTTCAGCTTTACACCATTGAATACAAGTTAGCTATGGGCTTGTCATATGTGGCATTTGTTATGTTGAAGTATATTCCCTCTATGTCCAGTTTGTTAAGAGTTTTTATCATAAATGGATATTTAATTTTTTAAAATATTTTCTTTCTCTTGCTATTGAGATGTTTAGCCTTCATTTTGTTAATGTGGTGTATTATGTGATTGTTTTGTGGATGTTGAGCCGTCCTGGCATCCCTGGACTAAATCCCAATCGATTGTGGTTTATGGCCTTTTAATCTAATGCTGAACTCAGTTCACTAATATTTTGTTCAGAATTTTTGTATCTGTGGTCACAATGATGTCGTCCTGAAATTTTCTTTTTTAATGGTGTCTTTGTCTGGTTTTAATATCAGCAAGCCTTATAAAATGAGTTTGGAGGAGTTCTTTTTTCTTGAAATTTTTTTTAAAAATTTGAAAATGATAGTTATTAAGTCTTCTTTAAGTGTTTGATAGAATTTACCAGTTAAGGTATCTGGTTCTGGACTTTTGTTTGTTGGGAGATTTTTTATTATTGATTTAACTTCCTTACTATTAATTGATCTTTTCAGATTTTCTATTTATTCATCATTCAGTCTTAGAAAATTGTGTTTATAGGAATTTGTCCATTTCTTCTAGGTTGTACAACATGTTGGCATATATAGTTGTAGTAGTTGCTTATAATCCTTCATATTTCTGTAATATTAGTTGTAACTTCCCTCTTTCATTTCTAAGTTTATTTCAGCCCTCTTTCTTTTTTTCATCAGTCTATTTAATGGTTTGTCAGTTTTGTTTATCTTTTCAAAGAATCAACAGGCCCCTGCACCTTTAGCAAATGCTTTAAGATTAGCAAACGAATCTCCTTCACATATAGTCTTGGTGCTTTTTAAACTGATTCTTTAGTGCTGATTCTCATGACAAGAAAGTCTGTGTGTGAGCCCTTCAAGAGAAGTATTTAAGTTTTCTATAGCCTTTTGAGTCTCATAGATGTAAGCCCCTTTGTTTTTTAAACTAGATGTTTTGGACACTCATCTCTCCATTGCTGGTTCCAAGCGTAAAGGTACCAGATGTGAGCCATGGGCCCATTGCTTCTCAGGGAGAAGCTCTAAATTTGTGAGATCACTCTCAATTGTGGGTCACTATGCTAGGGGTGAGTTTTCGGCATGACTGCACCTCTGTCTCTTCCACTTATCTTGATGAAAAACCCTGTTACTACTTTTTGTGAAGGAGCTTTTCAGCTAGTTTTCAGCTCTCTTTTTAGCGGGGGGTCATGGGGACTGTTCCATATATATCTGTAGACCGCTTCCCAGTAATAGGCATCCCAAAGGAGCAAGAGAAGAGTTTGCCCGGATCTCACCTCAAGTGTATGAGAAGGGCTTCAGCCTAATTGTTGTCCTCGATGCTTGTGCAGAGTGATCAGTTATTTGACTCCTGCCTGAAAGATTTAAAGTCAGGAGACAAACTGGCTCAATGCTAATGGACCAGCTTGAACACAAATGGCTAAATTGAGGATGGGCCTGCATACTGGGCCTTGTCAAGGCAAGAAATGTTTGGGTGTCTCACAGGAAACATATGAGAACCAGAAATGAATTAGAAACTGTGTAGAGTCACTGTATCTTCTGCCTAAGGGGTTTGGCTAGAAAGCAGTGAACCATCAACTGATAAAGACTTGAGGAAAAGAAATAGCAAACTAACAGGTGACCTGATAGAACAGAAATGTATTTACTCTGAGCAATAGGGATATCACTGACATAGAAATATCCAACTTTGGGTTTTCCCATAACGTGATGCTACATGACATGTCAGTACCACAGTGTCGGTCTATTCAAAACGTTCCTTCCCCACCACTTCTCTTGCCCTCTAGTCCTGCCAGAGTCACGGATAGCACCTTAGGAGTGAGAGAAAGGTGGTTGCAAAAGAAAGAAGGCAACCATATCACTTTTCCTAGTCTCGTTACCCATGGATATTCGGTTCAAAAGAGAAAAGGAGAGATTTAAATTTGATTTGGAATATTGATTAATATATTGGACTGACATGCTAATAACATAGTCAGTATTGTATTTTGTGAATAAAGTTGATGTGAGATGCTGTATTAGGGAAAAATAAGTTTTCAATCTTAACTACACATTCAGAGTTTTAAAGACCACATACATGTAGGGACTTTGCCCAAAAATTCTGAGTTAATTATTCTGTTGATGGGCATGGATATCAGTGTTTTTAAGAACTCCTTGTGTGATTAACAGCCAGCATTGAGAACCACTGATTTAAAGAAGTAACAGTATTATAGGCCTGTTGCAGTTTTTTATCTAGGGAAGCAGAACTGGACCCCTTTGGATTACACTGTGAGATAAAGATGAGGTGCTTTTGAATGTACCATGAGTTGTGTTCATTCCACATATTGGTTACACATTTATTATCCCATTTGATTCTCATATCAACATCCTGAAGAAGAGATTTATACCCCCATTGATGTCACACAGATAGGAAATCTATTTCAGTACAAAGATCGGACTTGAGCGCTTTTTACCCAAATGTCGCTGTATCTCAGTATAAAGAGAAACAGAAATAGTATATGGATTCAGAGAAAGAAACTTAAGAATAGATATTTTTAAAAAAAGAAATGTGAGGATTAAACTTTTGCTCTTTGCCCAGAGATGTGGGTTCCTCTGTACAACCCTATCTGTTATGATGCTCCAAATAAAAATTTCTGATATGCCTACTAGTTTTCAGCATCATAATTCTGTTCTGCCTCCTCCCTCTAACATCACTCCCTTCTTAACATATGACTTAGGTCAAGGAAATACCTCTGATAACATAACTAACATCTTACCCTTATCTTCTAAGAAAGCTGGATCAAAGAACATTTACCACAGCAACTTTAAATATGAATATAATTTCTATCAGCTTAAATTAATAGCAAAGAGCTACTGCAGCCAGTGTTCACAGGCTGACTTTCTACTTTTCTCATATTTTCATTTAATAAAGTGACATCACATTTCTAAAGTGTCTTATGAGAATTACTGTCATTAAATGAAAAAGTAAGAATAACTTATTAGGTGCACAAAAGTGAAAGCATTATTTGAGTTGGTTGTGTTTATTGTATATTATATAGAGTGAGTGACACATTTGCAAGGATAAGAAAATACCATGATGTCACTGGAAATTTTCTCTAATTCAAATAAATTTTTTTCAAATATTATTTCACCATGGAATATGAGCCACATTGATCGTTCGTGTCAGTATTGAAACATGTTGTGTTCTTTAAATACAAACAAAACTTCAAACTTTCATGTCTTGTCCCATGTGGTAACTGTTGGGAGACAGTTCTTTTTTTCTTTTTAATTAAATTTATTGGAGGAACATTGGTTAATACAATATTATAATTTTCAGATGTACATTATAATTTAAAATCTATATCCCATTGTGTGTTTACCATCCAAAGTCACATTTTCTTAAACTACCATATATTTGATCCCCTTTACCCACTTCACCCTACCCCTACCCCCTATATTTGACCCCTTTTGCCCTATGTACCTCCCCGCTCCTCCCATACCCCTACCCTCTGGTAATCACTAGTCTATAGTCCCTGTCCATCAGTCTCTATTTGTTTTTCCTGTTCCTTTGTTGCTTTTAGATTTACATCCCACATATAAGTGATATCATTTGATTTTTAACTTTTTCTGTCTTCTTTCAGTTAGCATGATTATCTCGAGTTCTATCCATGTTGTTGCAAATGGCTATATTTCACCTCTTCTTATGGCTGAGTAATATTCCATTGTATATATGTACCATAGCTTCTTTAGCCAATCATCTATCATAGGACACTTCAGTTGCTTCCATGTTCTGGCCACTGTGAATAATGCTGCTGTGAACATTGGTGTGCAAATATCTTTGTGGATTTGATTTCTTAAGTCTTTGGGGGAAATACCCAGTAGAGGGATTGCTGTATCACATGGCAGATCAATTCTCAGTGTTTTGAGGAAACTCCATACTGTTTTCCATACTGGCTGTACCAATTTGCAGTCCCACCAGCAGTGTATGAGGGTTCCTTTTTCTTCGCATCCTCTCCAGCATTTGTTATTACTTGTCCTGCTGATTACAGTTATTCTAACAGGTGTAAGATGGTATAGCATTGTGGTTTTGATTTTTATTTCCCTAAGAGCTAGCGATGCTGAGCATTTTTTTTATATGTTTCTTGGCTACTTGTATGTCCTCTGTGGAGAAATGTCTGTTTAGACCCTCTGCCCATTTTTTGATTGGATCGTTTGATTTTTTTGTTATTGAGTCATATAAGTTTTTCGTATATTTTGGATATTAGGCCCTTATCAGAGGCATTGTTTGTAAATATATTTTCCAATTCTGATGTTGTCTCTTTACCTTGTTGATAGTTTCTTTTGCTGAGCAGAAGTTTTTTAGTTTGATGTAGTCCCATTCATTTATTTTTGCTTTTACCTCTGTTGTCTTTGAGGTCAAATTCATAAAATCTTTTTTAAGTCCAAGGTCCTTGAGTTTTGTTCCTATGTTTTCTCCTATGCATTTTATTGTTTTAGGTCTTATATTCAGATTCTTAATCCATTTTGAGTTAATTTTGGTATGTGGTGATAGACAACAGTCTAGTTTCATTCTTTTGCATGTGTCTTTCCAGTTTTCCCAGCCTATTTATCAAAGAGGCTTTCCTTTTTCCACTGTATTTTTTTTTTGCTTTTTTGTCAAAAATTATTTGCTCATGGGAGACAGTTCTTTATAAATACTTTTTACGTTTCTATGTAGTCCAGGGTTTCTGAATAAAGAACATGTAAAAACACTGTTAAAGGATGACTGAATGGCAACCATGTCTTAGAAGTGAGAACATATTGCTCTAAGAGATTTAGAAACTTATCTTCTCAGAGCCATTTGCTCACTTTCCAGAGTAGAAACCTTCCTCTCCCCTAACAGGAAAAGATTTCTTTATATTCCAGAATAAAGGTCTCTATTTCCTGCTACCTATTTCTGGAAGGAAGAAAGGCATTTGTGTTAATCACCCTACTAGTGTTTCATATTTTATATTTTTTAGGATTTCATTCCAGTAGTGCAACCTGCTGCACACTCAGGTGAACATCTGGCCCTCACCGTGTTGCCCTTTGGGAAACTAGAACATAGGAAGTACTGCTAAGTCACTTTGTGAGCAATAAACAGCCTTCACTCTGATCCAGCCATCTCATGTCTTCTGAAGTATTAGGAAAATACATATATGTATGCATGTACACACACATAACATGCATATATGCATGTTTGTATTTAAAATTGTTCTCTCTTTTATAAATGTCCTCCTCCTAACTCGTCATCCAGCTTCTCTGCCTAACAAATCATACTCTTCATCTAGAATCTGTTAATATTCCCATCTTGAGAGAAGTTATGCCTGAGGATTCCAAGATGATTGTCACTAATTATTTGTGTCCATACCACCTTGTGACTATCTCTTCATGTGATTATCACTGGGCATTATAACGTCTTCCCTTTTAGAATTAGATTCCTGAAAGGTTGTAACATGTTCTATTTATTGTTTTATCCTCTAATTAGTTCAATCCCCAGAATACAGTAAGTGATAAGAAACAATGAATGAATGAATGAATGAATGAATTAATACCAAGTCAGATGCCCTAGCAGTCTTTAGGTCACAAGAAAATCATGATCCTTGCCATCACTATGTTGGTAATCCATTCCTATAGGGATGAAAATTTTAAATATCATGGGCCATAAGTGTAGGATGATAGAGGCAACCTAATTCATATGTATTAATGATGGTTACAAATTTCTGACTTGGTTAGTTGATTTCAGGGTAAAGATGTTAAACTGGCTAATTGTTAAAGAGATATGGATTCTGCTTAGCTAACCTAATAGATCCTTGTTTTCACTCTCAAACTGCTCTCTGAGCTCATTACCAAAATTCTATAAACACTGATGCACTATAAATATTACTAATGACAGATTTTTTTGTAAATTATAATTAAATCATTCCTTGATGAAGCAGAGGCACACAACATGACTCTTCTCTATTAACAGAGGCTTTCTAATATTTTACCAGAATTTAAACACAAACAAAAATATAAGTTAAGCTCCAAGTTCCTGAAAGAATATATATTTTAAATACCTGTTCTTTATGTATAAAGCTTGTATAGTATTTAAATAGTTGTTTTTCCAAAGCACCACAAAGTTTTTAGATGAGAAACTAATTCATAGGTTTCACTCATGCTGCCTCATTTTATGACAATGTTCTCACTGGAGCCAAGAGATATGAAATAAGTTGAATGATTAAGGAGAAGGTAAACAATCTCAGATGCCATTAAGATCAATGACAAAAGCAGCTGATTGTGTACATATTCCTTTTTATTCCACGAAAGAAAAATAAGATAAAGAAAAAATATAAAAAACATTCTCTCAGTAGCAGGCAATATATGGATACATTATAAATATAAAGTAAAAGTAGCATTGCCTTAAAATCCTGAAAATTTATTTTGAGAAGGATGTTGACCATAACATATAAACAGTACCATGGATAGTTATTCAAAATATATGGTGCCCTGGCCTCAATCCTCCATATTTTCAGGTTGGGACCATAAAATTATCACCTTGTTCTACATAGAGAAATGAAAGCAAAGGGAGCATAATACATTTAAACAATACAAATGTATAGAAAATGAGAACTTTATAGATTTTTGATTACTGATTCCTCTCTGTACCTTGTAATGTTTCTCCTCTAATCAACATATGCAATTCAGTTGACATCACCACATACACTAGTCACCTCATCCAGATGGCAGTCTGAATCATCCCTGTGACCACATTCCTTCCTCTAAAAAAGTAACACCAAATATCCTCACTCACCCTGAAATTTATGAAGTACATTTTTACTTTAAAAAAAATTTTATTGAAATATAGTTAACATACAATATTAGTTTCAGGTATACACTGTAATTATTAAAAATTTATATACCTTAAGAAGTGATCACCATGATAAGTCTACTAATCATCTGACACCATACAATGTTATTACAGTACGTGTATATTACATCCCTGTGACATTTATTTTATAGCTAGAAATGTGGATCTCTGACTCCCTTTCACTTTATAAAGTAATTTTCATATATTGCTTCTCCCTTATAATTCCAGATTAGTTCTTTCATTAAATTGTAAAAACAACTAATGTCTAATTTTATTAACAACGCTCAATTTACTTTATGGCACTCTTTTACCTAAAATCACATTTTGTTTTCAGAATAAGTATGGTGTGTATATGTAAAATGAATACAAAATGATATATATATATATAAATTTATGCATAAATTTATGTATATATACTTATATGTATATACATAAAATTACAAAAATTAGTACTTTCATATTTTATTTCCAAATATGGTATTCTAAATGATTGTGGAGAAAGGAATGACAGATGGGAGGGGACAAAAAGAAAAGGAAAAAAGTTTGAATTCATTTCAGTCACTTTGATAAAATGTTTTAAGTTTTCACTCTGCATTAAAGAAACAGCTGAGGTCAACCAATGACATGTAACAGCACATTGCTGCTTTAAAGCATCATCCACTTTGCACCTTCATTTTCATGTTATAATTTCCTTTCACTTTCATTGTGAGCTCTTACAGAAAATGACTTCTAATACATGCAGCACTTTGGCTATTATAGAAATGCCTGCTATTATACATTATAAGTCCAGCTATTCTGCATTTTATCTTCCATGACTTTGCCTTAATGATAGAGCATTGTGAAGAAGTGAGCACATGTCTGTATGTTTCAGGAGAATATACTGGAATTGTTCAAATCTACTGTGTATGGCAAGTAGGCTTGTACTAGATGAGTGATGTTTCTCACTGCAATTTAGAAAGAACTCAGTGGCTGTTAGAGAAAGAGCTTAGAGAGACTTTTCTGTCACGCAGGAATAGAATGGTTTTACCTTTGTCCTGTTATCCAGCTGCCCGGAGAGTAGATAACAGTGGTCAGAGATAGCCTCATTATCCAAATGGAAGCAGTAGCGGCACTGTTCATCTCATATTCCCAGCACACAGAAGGCCCTCTCATTTGCCTCTCTAATTCTTCATTTTCCTCTCCAGGATTATCAAAAGAATTGCTCGTTATATACACATTACCATTCTACTCTAGTCTATTCTCTAGGCAGTTATAAATGCACACAAAGCCTCTTGTTATTGCATGATCTACACAACAAACTAGAAAATACCTCTAAATTATGTGTAATTGTCTTTTCAGGGTATTCAGTGCTGTATACCTTGGCATTTCTGAATTTGGATATTATTGTCAGCAGGGTATCTGTTTTGCTCAGTAACACCTTATTCTGCCCTTCAAGAGACAACATTTATTTTTAAATGTAAAATATCAAATGAATTATTTCTTCACTTAACCTGAGGTACTCCTTCTGTATTTAATTGCAATTCAGTAGTTGGTTTACCTGAACATATAAGGTTTATTAGGGTGGAATTCTATAAATTTAAGCTAAGTACCCTACCAACTCTACTGTCTTTTTAATGAAAATAATCACATTTTTAGAACTGAAAGTTACCTAGGTACCTCAGCCTCAGTTACTGAGAGTGTAAAAGTGCTGTCAAGGGAAATAAGCTGATTGCAGATTGATTTTAAAGGAGTAAAATGGTGTAGTTCATTTGACTTTTTTTTTTCTATTGATATATGAAGGTGATTGGCATGTGAAAGAAAATATCTTGTGGCCAATGAGAGACTATGGGGCTAGAGTGTCTATGTCAAATTTGAAGATGCAGATTAAATAATAATACATATTTATATAATCGATTACATAATTATTATAATTATTCATGTAACTTTAAGTTACTCAATTCTCTGAGAAAGACAGAGGTGTAAGACACAGACTTGGGGAATGTTTATAGCTAAATAACTGCAAAGGAAGATAAGCCAGGGAAGGACAAAAAAGGACAGAACTGATACATGTTATAGGTCAGGCCCTTTGATGGGTGCTTTTCCTCTATTATCTCATTTAATCATCCCAACATTTACACATAAATAATTTTACAGATAAAAATTTTCAGCTCAGTGAGATTAAGTATCATACCAGGAAAGTAAAGTAGTTTGGAGTTCATAGAAGCAAGTACCAAATGTTGTTGCGATTTAGAGCTGAGTAAGGGCTGGTGGGCATGTTTATAAGGGAAGTACAACATTAGGGTTTGATTTTTGTTTTGATACTTATTACCTAAAGTCCCCTGGCCTTCATTAAATTTATCCTAGCTCCTTCCTTGGTTTAGTCTAAATTTTACATATTCCCCAAATCATTCCTTTTTATTTGTCTTTATATTCCTTGGAATTTGAGGAAGAATTCTTTATAGGACTGAAAACATAAACAGCAAAAGTTACAATATTCAATGCTCTCAATATGAGCCTCCACTGCTAATTACGAGCTATATCATGTTAGGACACTGAAATGTGGCTGAAACAGAAGACAAATGTAGTATTTATTACAGGGTTAGCATAGAACACTTTTAACCTTTATAATCTTTAAAAATGTGTAGTATAGCCTTGGAACATCACATTACTGTCTTCTGGCATGAGAAATAAAAGTGGTCAATAAAACCATCAGAGGATTGTCAAGCAAGATCCATTGCCCTATTCATCAAATCATCCCTAGTGAGACTAAGGAGCCCACATAGTATGGGTTTTTGGTATAGTCAGAAGATTTTATCAGACTATACCTCATTGTGACTGTTATCTACCTACCAGACTGGTTCTGGTTCAACATTATTTCTATCTCAATTCCTGATGATTTCTGCTTACAAACTGATTGCTTATTAATGTCTTGAACCCTTCTTCTCCAAAGACTTTGTCCTCCATCTCACTTTAGCCATGTTCATACCTTAGATTTGTTTTCCATTAAGTTCAGTATCTCCCTAATCTCAAATTCAGGCATCCCTCTCTGAGACTACCATGTCCTATATATCAGCAACTCACCCTTACCCCATCTCTAAAGTCATTTAATCCACAAGTATATACAGGGTATTGATTCCATAACCTTTTTACTGTCCCTCACTCCCTTGATTTTCTTTCCCCCTTATTTTCCTAGCTTAAGTCCAAAACCCAATGCACACACTATTATTCTCTTGCTCTATCCTATTTACCTGGAGAAAGCACAGTCTTACTCCATCTACTGAATTTCTGTCTTCATTCAGTTACATGGGGTTAGAGAAAGCACATAACTACTGACTGGTCTTGAGTTAAATTCATGAACACAAGCCTCAAATGGGCCTCTTGTGGCACCTGGCAATCATAGTATACATTCCTAATGTGCTGATGTACTAATGCTCTAATACATTTTCTACATAGATGACAATTTCACATCTTTCCTTTTCTTCTCAATTTTCTGACACCTCATTCTCCACTTTTACTGATGATTTTGTTTCCTACTTCATGCAAGAGGGTTAAGAAATTAATCAAAGAACTTTTACAGACTCTCCCACCTTATCTCCTAGCTACAAACATCTATACCCATAAATGTCTGTTTCCATGGATGAAGTATTCCTTTTATCTAAAATGAATCTCTCTTTTTCATTATCCTCTTACCTACTCAAGGATAATGATTCAGTAGTTTTTTTTTCCCTTTTTTTTATCCTTACTGGATCATCCCATTATAATATAGATATGCAATATTTATCCTCTCTGAAATACATTAAAGAACAAGGACAACAACAGCAACAACAAAAACAGCAAACTTCTTTTGGCCTAACTTCTACCCATTTTTCTATTTGCCTTCAAGTGTTTTTTGTTTGTTTCTGGGACTATTATGCAAATACCTTCTCTCCTATTTTCACTTAAATTCAACTGCAGTCAGGACTCTGCTATTTCTTTGAAACTTGTCTTCAAAAGATCATCTATGGCCTTCATTTTGCTAACTTTCATAGCAAATTTTCTGTCCTCATCTTATATTACCAACAAAAACATTAGGCATAGTTGATTATTTTCTAATCCTTGGTAATCTTTCTTCACATGACTTGGAGGACACCATATCTCTTGGTTAGTTTTTTTCCTCCTTCTCTATTTTCTCTAACCATTTCTTCTAAGTTTGGTATGCTTGGTTTTCTTCTTCTCCTTAACCTGTTAATGGTGAGATTCCCAAGATTTCAATCTTCTCTTTTGAACTACAGTCTCATATATCTGATCTATTTAACATCTCCAATTAGCTAGATAATAAAAACCTCAAGCCGAACATGCTGAAAAGGAACAGCCAATTTTTTTCCCCTAAAATCTACTCAATCCTTTTCTTCTCAATCTCCATTGTCAGTGACATCAGCCTTCCAGTTGTTCTGTTTCAACAACTTTATTATCATCATCTTAATTACTTTCCCCTCATATTCTATACTATAGCTGGTAGAAATCTTATTGAATCTAACTTCAGAATATATCTAAAATTCAACCACTTGTCACATGGACTAACTGCAAGTTCTAAGACGGGCTAGGAAGTATTTTTTAAGCACATTGTCAATTGAGCAAAATCATATTTCATTTGGCACAACTAATAAATGTAGTCATTAAGTATTTATCCACCACTATTTGCAAAAGGAGTTGATAAAAAAGAAAAGTTCACACTTACTTGACCAATTGTGAACTCAAGTTGCCAGGTCCCATCTTGTTCTCCCTAGCACATGGCAAAGTAAGCTTGAACTATAAGAGAAGTCCCATAATAAAGGACCTTTTAATTGTTACCCAATTCACTTGTGAAATATGGCTCACTGAATATCTTGAAATCTGGTCAAATTGGTAACTTCTTGTCTCTTAAGGAGTAGCTAGGAAAGAAATTAAACTGTATGAGAATTCTTGATATAGAAAAGTGTAAGTCTGTGACCATGCTACACTGAACAAGCCCAATCTCGTCTGATCTCAGAAGCTAAGCAGGTTCAGGCCTGGTTAGTACTTGGATGGGAGACACCTTAGGAAGACCAGGTGCTGTAGGTATAAAAAAATAAAATAGTAATGGATTGTAAGCTGACAAGGTCCTTGCAATCTGTGAGGTCAACCAAGGGTTGCCTCGTCTAAAAAAGAAAAAAAGAAAAGAAACAAAATAGTGTACCTCTCCCCAATTGTTACCTGTGACAGTTCCCTTAAAATCAGGTCGAATAAAATGAGCACACATATCTTCTGTCCTTCTTCTACCATAGACTGGTTTGCCTAATTTAAAATTTATATAATTTGAATCATACTGTATGTTCTATTTGTATCTGGATTATTAAAAGTTTTAATTTTGTTAATATCTCAATTCCAGTTGACATAAAATAGTATGTTAGTTTCAGGTGCACAAGGTAGTGATTAGATGTTTGTGTAACTTACAAAGTGTTACCCCAATAAGTCTAGTACCCATCTGAAAACATACATAGTTATTATAATGTGTCATTAAGTGACACATTATCATTACCAAAATAAGCATCAGCAATATCTTTTTCTTAGTACATCACAGTCTGACACATACTTCCTTGATGGCTTGGCTTCTATCAGGACTTTTAATTTTGAATATATTTTAGAGCAACAGCCTTCTGAAATTTTAGAAATAGGGAACGTACACAGTTCCTGAACAGGAATAGCTACATTGTGCCATCCTGTTCATCTTCAGTATTACCTGTGGTCAATTTTTTTTTCCTTAGAGATGATTTATTTATTTTGTTGTTATATAAGTGAGATTATATTAATTTATTTAGGTTGGTGATGCCCAATTCTTCTGAGATAATAGATAATTAGAGGGCATGCATGTGTATGTGTGTGTGTGTGTGTGTGTGTGTGTGTATGTGTGCATAGTTTTCCCCCCCATTTATTCCCAGGTTCCACTTGTAAGCTACTATGAGAATTAAGTTTAGGCCTGGAATCTTTATTCAGCAAAAGCTCCTCAAGTGATTTAATGATAGCCATGTTTGTTAACCACTAGTTTAGGGATAACTATTTTAATTCCAGTGTCGAATAATGTCACCTCAACCTTTCCATTATCTATAGAACTTGGACATTCCAGTACCCACTTAAGATTTCTGTGAAGATGATTTTTTTTCAGTTACTTCTGGTCATGGGGTCTTTTTTCTTTTTTTTGAATTTCAATTTAAGCATATCTCATTATCCCAATTGTGTTGTCACTGCTCCTTACTGCATAAACACAGATGTGGAATGAAATTCTTTCATTTCTTTTATAAACAGATGCTTGCACATGCACACACATAAACATATATACTCATAGAAGTCATTTCTGTATATAATATTTATTTTAAAAAACTTAAAAATGAACATTATATAATTTTCTTTAAATAGAAATCATTGATTTTCCTCATCTATTTTGCAATCCAGGCTCTGATTTTCTGCCAGTTGTTAACTGTCTTTCCATCCTTCTGTCAACCTTTCTTCCCAGAAACAAACAAAAAACTCCTATTGTATTTTGTTTGTGAACTTACAGTATTTCCTAAAAATGTGTCCTATAAAATAAAATATGTTCCCTTGATTGATATTGTTTCAGATCAAGAGTGGGGCATACTAGGCAATCAGTACCATGATAGCTGTGAAAGAGATTACTGGTTTTGCATGTCAAACTCTTTTGTGTACATATTCTTTTGTAACCCTCATGAAAACACCATGAGTTTAATGTGTTTTGTCATTGTACAGATGAAGAAATTGAGGTACCAGTAGCTCAAACAACTTGACCTTGAGTCACAAATTTTGTTAAAAAGTGTGAAAGCAGGAAGTTGAACCCAAATACAGCTCCAAAACTTGCATTATTTTTACTTTTTTAGTTAGAGCCTTATTATGTTTCTGGTGCTACTTTCCGTCACCAACTGTGTTCCTGCCTACTGTGCAGAGGAATGGACAGAGCAGTAAATTTCCCAGAAAGCTGTAGCAATCTGGAGTGTGGCAGGATATGCAGATTCACAAAGTTAATGGTGACAGCCAAATAAATATTGCCATTTTGACATATGTAGCAGCTATTGGCAGGTGTACCAGTTACTGGTATTAACACCATCCAAAACAGGATTGGATGGTGGAGCAAGAATTATGAATAAGACAAAACTTATCTTGATACAATTGCCTAGACTGTTATTATGTAGTTACTGAATGCCATCATAAATTAGAATTTTTACTTTTATAAACAACAGTTTCTCTTTGCAAAGACCAGCTCTTAGATTTTGTATGTGACTGATCCAAAGATTTGATTTGTAGTCTGTGATCTTTAATAATAACCCTAACACCAAAGAATAAGCTTCAGCCTGTCAAGAACTGTACCATTTAAACAAGATCTGGAGAAATTTTTACTTCTTTACATTATTAAAAATTCTGAAAAAGAGTTAAGTTTAACTGACTACTTTGCCTTTAATTTAATTTGTTCTAAAGCCGGTGAATGTTATTATAATGCAAATTCATGGGCAATTAGTTTGCAAACATGTAAGCAAAAAATTAGGTATACTACGGTAAATTTCCTTATGTAAATCTTGACTTCAAAATAATTATTTTTAAAAAGAATTTTTCAATTATGAGTATGATAATGAACTGTCTATATGAAGTCTTTTATAACAAAAGGAAACACACTTGTGAAGCATTTTCTTTTTGTTCATTCTTATTTTCTCTATATTTTTCATAGCCAGCAATTATTGTTTGTAAGAGAGATCACTGTTTCTCCATGTATGATGATCCCACTAAGTAAGGAATTGATGGAAAATCACATAGGTTTCATAATCTCTGCACCTACACAGAGCTATAAAGTGCTTAATATGTCTAACACTCAATAAAACCTGAATAATTGGTAGCTATTACTGCTCAATATTTGACAATGTATAGCACTTTTTTAAAACAGAAATTTAGAACTAAGAAAACTACGTATCTTTAAGGAAGAAATCATAAAACTGTGTATATAATTCTAGGCCTAGAACTTCAATTTGCTTTTGTTCAGATTTTGTTCCTTTCTTCATCTACTGTGGTACCTCTTCAGATAACCTAAACAAAAAAAGGAACATATGATTATACTACATCTTACACTATAAGGATAGGTAACTGTTTGTACTAAACCATTTCCTTCAGAATTGTTTTTTACAGTTTAGTAAATTTTAGGTTAATTACCCAAATGACACAGATTAAATTAAAAGGAACAGTGAGGTGTTTTCACATACAGGGATTCAGCACTTATTCCTCAGATAGTCTTCAAATACTAGCCATTGAACACATATTTTCATTATAACACTATAGCCATTTGTTGAATTTCACTTATATTTAACAGACATAGAATTTTATTTTATGCTAACAAAGCCAGATAGGAAGTAGTCTTTGAAATGCGTGACAGTTGACAGTTTCTACAAACAGACACTGTGATTCTACAGCTGATGACAATGCTTAATGCTGCAGCTCCATGAACTCTTACTGGGTAGGGGCCAAACTGCCTGTTGGAATTCAAAGAACCCATCTGGATAAAGCTCCCCTGAAACTGACCTGAATGGAGATCACAGACTGGCATAGTACTTTAGATTCTAGGTATTGTGCACCTTTTATAAAGAACAGGCCATGACACTGGCAAAAGAAAAAAAAATATATCTCTATTGACAGATTTTTTCCCCACTACAATCTATGTAAAAGACAAGAATCAAAAGGAAAGAGCCAAAAAAAACAAAGAACTTTTATGTCTTGAGCAAAGATTATGTTTGCTTTATGCTGATGTTTATTAAAATAATTTTCCCAAAAGCTTGTATTTAAATTAAGGATTTAAAGAGCATTGTGTTAGGAAATAGAATATTTACATGAAGAAAAATGAATTTTTATAGTTTAGACAGTAGTATTCTTCATTGATGATTACAAGCTTTAGGGAGATATTAGATGAAAAGTTAGGAAATATGATTATGTATGCTTTTTTGTTTAATAGCAAAGTAATTGACTTGTTGTGTAGTTTATTCCTCTCCCTTTAAGAAATGCAGAGAAAAGTTTTAGGTTCCTTAAGCTAAGCCTTGGTGAGCTATCCACTTGGGAAAGTAGTACACCTCTTCAAACATTAAAAGTCACTGTAGCCTACCAATGAGCAACATAGTTTCCTAGGCTTCATGAATCATATCTTGGGAGCCCCATTACATGACAGTGTCAAGAATTAAGGATCAGTCTTCTCACAAAGAACCGTACTTTAAACGGAAAACTTCTGGATTGTAGCAAGAGGTCCATTGGATCTCATTTCAGAGAGTAACAAGTTTACTCATTGCATGTGCTGCCTCTTACTGGTCAAGATAGGCTAGGTTATATGTACAAAATAAATCCCAACTCCTCTTGGTTTATATTGATGGAGATGTATTTCTTATGCCATGTTGGCATTTTAGGTATAGTGTGATTTGTATCCAGGTTTTCTTCCCTAATGGAACCTAGGCTGATGAAGCAGGGTCAACTTGAAACATTGCTGGTTATTATGACAGAGGGAAAGGAAGATAAGGACAAACTGATCTTGTTCGGGAAGCTTTTGCTCAGAAGTGAGAGATTGTTTTTGCTCAGAAGTAAAACATCACTTTTGTTTACATTTTGTTAGCTAAAGGAAGTCACATGAAGCCTCAATTAACATTTTTTAAATGGTACAGAAATACTTTAAGCCATTTTTTTTCGGGTTTAAAGTGTTTCTAGACTAGTTTCTAGATCAGGTGCCTGACAGAAACAAATAAAAAGTATTTCCAGAGAGTGAAACTTCATTTCAGGTCTCTAAGAGACCTACAAATAGTTTTTCAAGAAAAATGGCCAGTTCACAGTCAGATATTAGCTAGCACAAAGGATAATTAAGAAAATGAACAAACAAAAAATCAACAAAATAAACATGTCCCCTACAAGTTCAGATATTGAAATGATCACAATAATGTAAAGGACATTTAATAGGTTTTCAATATCTGAAAAAAATATAGAGTAAAAATATCCACAGGAAGCCATAATATGCCACTTTTTAAGTAGAAAAATTTGGAAAAAATTACAGTAGCTTCAAAGGAGAGAAAATAATTCTTCACTGATTCACAAAAAACTCCTAGCAAACTAGAAATAGAAGAGAACTCACTTAACTTGGAAAACAGTGTCTTCAAAACCCTAAAACTAGCTCATATATATCTATGTAGATATAGATATAGCTAGATATAGATAGATAGATAGCTACATTGGAAGTTTTCTAATGTATAGAGTATAACAAAGGCGCTTGTTCATATCACATCCACTAAACATTGTAAGAGAGGAAGGAGCCAGGTCACTAAGAAAAGAGAAGGAAGGGAAAAATAAATGGATTAGGAAAAAAAAAACATTATTTGAAGAAAATAAAACTGGGCTTATAGAAAATCCAATATATATTTTGAACATGTTTATTAACTTAAAAAATTAATTTAAATAAATTTTGGAACAAAATTTAACTGAAAATAAAGAATAGCAATTTTTAAGATCTAAAGTCAGTTTATAAAAATCAACTATGTTCCTATAATTCACTTATATATTATTGATTATAAAAATAAAAAATAGTCAGATTTTATTAAAATTAGCATCAACCTTATAAATTGCATAGAAGTGAATTTAACAAAAGTCACACATTAGAAAAATTATTTTGAAATACATAAAAACATTAAAGAAGTTATAACACAGAGCAAAATTTATTTTCTTACCACAGAAGACAATTCTGTATAGTTACCACTTCTCCCCAAAATTTTCTATCGAGCCAATGTAATCTCAATTGAAATCTTGATAGGCTTATTTTAGGGGCTTGAAAGGCTGATTCTAAAATTTATATAAAATTCTCAAGTGCCAAGAATAGCCAAGACTTGTTTCTCTCTCTTGAAGAAAAAAGTATGTTGGAGGACTTATTCAAATAGATGTGAAGACATCATTATAAGGCTATAATAATTAAACCAGTGTATTATTCATATAGAGATAGCAACTCAATGGAAAGACTAGAAGATCCAGAAACTCACCCATAATATATTACTCTCTTAGGGCTGTTGTAACAAAGTACCACAAACAAGGTTATTGTCTCACAATTCTTGAAGGTAAAAGTCTAAAATCAAGATGTTGGCACCAATGTGTTCCTTCTGAAAATTACAGAGGAATCCCTTCTTGACTCTTTCTATCTACTTATAATTTGTTGGCAATCTTTGGTGTTTCTTGGCTGTAGGTGCATCACTCCAGTCCTTTGGATTCATGATGCATTCCCTCTGTGTGTGCCTCTGTGTCCATCTTCATATAAAGATACCAGTCATATTGAATTAGGAACCATCGTATTCCAGTATGTCCTCATCTTAAATTATATCTATAGTGATTTTATTTCCAAAGAAAGTCTGAAGTCTTGGGGTTCAGAACTTCAACGTGACTATACAATTCAACTCATAACAATAACATTCAAAGAATTAAATTTTGCTTAACACATTTAATATGTTTAAGGAATATGGCTACTCTGGAAATCTAATGAATGTCCTTATTATTTGAAAGTGAACGTTTTTCAACAGCATGGCTCTGCAGACTCTAGCTGCCTTCACTTGAATGCTTTTAAGAGAAATCAGAAATATATGTGTCTCAAAAAACAAGAGAAGAGATTTAAAAAATTGTACATTGATTCCCCATAGATAATGAGGTCAAAGAGAAATGTTAAAGTCCTGTTGTACTGCCATTATTTAATAATTTGTCTCAGTCTGTCATCTGAGAGAGATATGAACAGTTTGTACGATATTGAAATTTTATAGGGAAAATAAGTAATGGAACTAGTTAAGAGGCTATTTTAAATATAATAGTTTCAAAGCTTTGGATATTAGTCAATTTTAGTATTTTTAGATTTTCATCTAAACAAAATGAATAATTTTAAAACAACAAAACTAAATAACCCCCTTTAGATAGGAACATATAATTAGAAAATATAAGTGTACAGTAAGGTAAAACTTTTGAATACCTATGACATGTTAATAGTTTTCCATTTAGCTTCAAATATATTTGAAAAAGAAAATTCAGTGGCACCCACTTCACCAACCTTACCCCAAACAGAATGAATTGTGATGTTTCATCACTCTCTTACCTTCTAACTTCACCACTGCTACTAAATTGCTCTGCATTTTTTGATTTCTTTATGCACATATGCCTTCTACTTAGAGCTTTGCAGATCAAGTATATCCATTGATTAATTAAATTTAGTTTTTCATAGGCAAATTTAGTAAGCAATCCTATATTTTCTAGTCACCTATATTCGATCTTAGAAATCTTAGGCTACCCTGATAGAATTATCAAACATAATATCTAAGAGTTATATGACATGAGCCAATTTCTCTTTTCTAGTTTATTGAGAAATAATTGACATACATTTATGTATGGGTTTAAGGCATACAGCATGTAGATGTAATTTACATATATTGTGAAATGATTACAATAGTCAGCTAACATCCATCATATATAGGTACAATTAAAAAAAAAAGAAAAATCTTTGTAATGAGCACTCTTAGGGTTTATTCTCTTAACTTCACTATATACCATACAGCAGTGTTAATTAACTGCTCTCATCATGGAGTACTTTACATTCTTAGTACTTACTTATCTCATAACGGGAAGTGTGTGCTTTTTGTCCATCTTTTTCCAATTTCCTCCTCCAGACCCCTCTACCTCCTGTAAGCACAAGTCAAATCTCTTTTTCTGAGTTGAGGTTTTTGTTTTAGATTCTACATATAAGTGAAAGCATACAGTATTTGTCTTTGTCTGACTTATTTCACTTAGCATAAACCCATCAAGATTCATCCACATTGTCACAAATGGTAGGATTTCTTCATTTTTTATTGTTGAATAATATTCTGTTGAGTATATATGCCACAACTTGTTTATCCATTCATTAACCAGTGGACAGGTGGGTTCAGTGTCTTGGCTATTATAAATAATGCTGCTATGAACATGGTGGTGGTGCCAGCCAATTTCTTAATAATAACAAAGCTACCAGAGACTGCTGACTTGAAAATACCATTAAAAATAATAGTAATAACATTCCCTATTCCAGCTTAACTCCCTTCACTTTCTCTCATAGGAATTTATGTTCTAATCACTTTATTTCAAAATATTTTTAATATTATTCTTTAAAGATTCGAAATTTATTAGTCTTTTTTCTTATTTAATGGAAAAATATTTCCACTGGTTAACTTACACTTTGAAAAGCTTTTTTAGGTTAATGATTTTAACTCTAACAATCTTTTTTATTTATAGACATGTTTATATACACAAGTTAGTAAACACAGAAATATATCCTTGCTCCTCAGGCAGAGAAATGAGAAAGAAGTAGCCATAAGTAAATCTAATTTCCAGATTTTATTTTCTAATACTATTCTACAGAAAAAAGGAACCAGTGTTCTTTGTAGAAATGGCTGATTTCTAGGATTTGGGCAGGAAGTATACAAGATGAGCCTGAAACATCTTCTAATGCCTGACACAAGGAAGTACTAAACACACACACTAACACACTAATGGGGGCATGTCAAAGGGACATAGGAGCCCACTAAAAGAACTCCCAACAATCAAAGCTAGAACAGTTTGACAAATTAAATAAAATAGTGCTGGGTTATAACTGAAAATATAAAGTAAATATCTGTAAGTCCACACTCATAAGTAACTAAATAAATAAGTAAATGGAGAAGTGATAATTCTCTCATACAGAAAAATTCCAAATAATTTGTGTAGATACTTCAGCATTCCTGCAAGTTAGAAGTCCAACATAGGTGTCACCAGGTAAAATCCAAGGTGTAAATAGGGCAACATTTCTATTTGGAGCCCCTAAAGGTGAATCCTTTCCTTGCCTTTGCCAGGTTTTAGAAGCTATCTACATATCTTGGCTCATGGCTCATAGCTCCATCTTCAAAGCAAGCAACATTCTATCTCAATGACTATTTTCCATGGTCAAACTTTATTCTTTTTTTCTTTCATTTTTCTTTTTTGTGGTTGCAATGGATACTTGGAGTGATTTTAAATTTTTTTATCCCTTATTCCTACATGCAGCAATTATTAACCCTTACATTTCATACTCTCTTGAAATCTTTCCCATTCTTTGTTATGTTATTTATTTGTTTTTATTATTAATTTATTTTTTTTATATTTTTAATGGTGACATTGGTTAATGAAATCCAATAAGTTTCATCTGTACATTTTAACAGTAAGGCATATATATATATATGTATTTTTTTTACACTGCGTTCACCTTGCACAGTTAAATTTCTTTCTGTCCCTACATATTCGACCCCCTATACCCTATCTACCTACACCACGCCCCAACCCATACCCTCTGGTAACCACCAGTCTACAGTCCATGTCCATGAGTCTTTGTCCTATTCATTTGTTGCTTTTAAGTTTCTATCCACATATAAGTGATATCATGTGATTGTCAACTTTTTCTGTCTGGTTTCTTTCACTTAACATGATTATCTCAAGATCCATCCATGCTGTCGCAAATGGCAATATTTCATCTCTTCTTACCACTGAGTAATATTCTATTGTGTATATGTACCACAGCTTCTTTAGCCAATCATCTATTGTAGGACACTTCAGTTGCTTCTGTGTCCTGGCCACGGTGAATAATGCTGCTGTGAATATCGGTGTGCAGATATCTTTTCAGATATGAGTTTTCAAGTTTTTGGGGTAAATACTCAGTAGAGGGATTGCTGGATCATATAGTAGATCAATTCTTAGTTTTTTGAGGCCCCTCCATACTGTTTTCCATAGTAGCTATACCAATTTGCAGTCCCACCAGCAGTGTATGAAGGTTCCTTTGTCGCCACATCCTTCTAACATCTGTTATTACTTGTCCTGTTGATTATAGCTATTCTAACAGGTATGAGATGCTATCTCATTGTGGTTTTGAATTGCATTTCCCTAATAGCTAGCAAAGTTGAGCATCTTTTCAAACGTTTATTGGCCATTTGTATGTATTCTAGGGAGAAGTGTCTGTTTAGGTCCTCTGCCCATTTTTTGATTGGATCATTTGTTTTTTTTGTTGATATTAAGTTGTGTGAGTTCTTTGTATATTTTGGATATTAGGCCCTTATCAGAGGCATAGCTTGCAAATATATTTTCCCATTCAGATGGTTGTCTCTTTACCTTGTTTACGATTTCTTTTGCTGAGCATAAGCTTTTTAGTTTGATGTAGTCCCATTCATTTATTTTTGCTTTTACTTCTCTTGCCTTTGAGGTCAAATTCATAAAATCATCTTTAAGTCCAAGGTCCATGAGTTATATTCCTGTGTTTTTTTCTATGAATTTTATTGTTTCATGTCTTATATTCAGGTCCTTAATCTACTTTGAGTTAATTTTGGTGTGCAGTGATAGACAACAGTCTAGTTTCATTCTTTTGCAGGTGGCTTTCCAGTTTTCCCAGCACTATTTATTGAAGAGGCTTTCCTTTCTCCATTGTATGTTTTTGTTTTTGTTTTTGTTTTTCAAAAATTATTTGTCCATATAAATATGGGTTTACTTCTGGACTCTCAGTTCTGTTCCACTGGTCTGTGTGTCTGTTTTTCTGCCAATATCATGCCATTTTGATTGCTGTTGCTTTATAGTATAATTTGAAGTTGGGCAGAATGATGCTTCCAACCTCCTCCTTTTTTCTCAGGATGGTTTGGGCAATTCAGGGTCTTTTGTGCTTCCCTACAAATAAGATGTTTTTTTTTGTTTTTGTTTTTTTAAATGCTGATGAGATTTTTATGGGGATTATATTAAAGCTATATAATGCTTTAGGTGATATGGTCATTTTAACTATGTTGATTCTTACAATCCAAGAACACAGAATATCTTTCCATTTCTTTGTATCTTCTTCAATTTCTTTTAACAGGATCTTATAGTTTTCATTATATAGGTCCTTCACATGTTTTGTTAGATTTATTCCTAGGTATTTTATTCTTTTTGTTGTAGTTGCAAATGGAATTATTTTTTCCACTTCTTTTTCTGACACTTCATTATTAGAGTATAGGAACGCTATGGATTTTTGAATCCAGAGACTTTTGGATTTTGTATCCAGAGACTTTACTGTATTTGCTTATTGTTTCTAGTAGAGTTCTGTGGAGTCTTTATGGGTTTCTAGAAAATCAGTAAGAGAGTATTAAGTGAAAGCCTGGAGGGTAGGAAGAAACTAAGTCACATAGGACCTGATGCTAAGGATTTTGAATTTAATTTTGTTAGGGAACAACTAGAACAAAAGTACAGCCTCCTTTGATGAGGGCCTTATACTTATGTTTAACCCTAAATCCAACCCATTGAGATTTAAACTATTTCTGCTTGATCTATCTTCAGGAAAGCAATTTGTCCAAAGCAGTGAGTCACTGGAGAAACTAAGTTTTCATGAGCTCCTTTATTTCCCTATTCATTAGTCATCACACCTCAGTCTAGCCAAATAGTCTGGCAAACAACAAGCCTAGGGCTGGATGCATGTTCAAAGCTTTGCTTTTCCTTTACTAAAACATGGCACAGCAATCAATACAGCATAAATTATATTAAAATATTGTTTTTCTTATTAATATCTAAATATCTGGAATATTTCATTTACATAGGATTGCAGCTTCTATTTGGTGAGATAAGTCATGTGATTTTTTTCCACTCTTATTTGTTCTGTAATGCTATTGTAGTAATCATTATACTAAGGTACTGAAGTCACTGTTTTAGATAAATTAACAAAAGAAATAATGGTTTCCAAAAGAAATAATGAAGAAAATTAAGGAAGTTAATAAAAGAATGAAGAAACTACTTCAAATTCAAAAAGGAGTTCTAGATAGTTAGGACATGTGAAGTTACTATATTTCAGTGCCAGAATTCTGGATGAATGTTCTGTGGTGCAACTTACTGATTCATGTCTGTGTTCTTTAACAATATCTGTAAGAGCTAATTCAAGGACTCCTGATATTGGAACTGCTCTGCCCTTCAGCAGAAATGCCTCTCTTCACATGATTTGTAGATTGTAAGTTGGGGCACAACTTAGAACATTCAATAATATGCAGAAATATCTCTTTCCCCATCAAAAGCCAGTAATAATTATGTATATATACATATGTGTGTATATAATATATAAATGTGATAGATGTACATTACATATAAATTTCCATATACACATCATTAGAAAATATTTTTACTATTACTCTATCCTAACTAGTTACTATATTTAGAAACATTGTATTACCATAACTGCTTTGTCTTGAAGGATTCCTTAAATTTCTATGTTAGCAAAATTCAGTTGGAATAATTTCTGTGTTACTGGAGTTCAGTAGTAATGTCACTGCTGGGGCTGATGGGAGTTTGGTGTCGCCCCAACGGTGGGGGAAGGGAGGGAGAGGGATAACGATGGCGCAGATGTGTAGTTAGCATTTTTCCTTGGTTCTTTCTCTAATGACACAGTGAAGAATCACAGGTTAGTGACATTTAATAGTTTTATTTAAAATATATTTTAGAAAGACAAAAAATGCTCCAAAGAAGCACACGGTCCCAGCACTGTAACCAACACCAAGGGGCCAAAATGGCTACCAAAGGGCAAAAAGGGAGAGGAGCCCAGAAGGGCAAAAAGGACCCAGCATGGGAAAGTCTGCCTGTACTTGGGCAGTGATGGGTGGTTCCAAAGGCATTCCTAGGTGATTGGCAAGTGAGGTCATCTTGATTGACACCTGATTGACACTAGGCAATAACTTTGCCTAGTGTGCATGTACACTAGAATTCAGTCTGTTATAATTAGATTCATGAACTTCCAGGCATAGTCATTATGGTATAATGATGGTATAATGAAGCTGAAGTTATGAGTGGTACTATCTGCGTGTGTGTTTGTAGCTGGTGTAGGCCAGCAGCTTTTATGTCCTTTGTGCTTTAGGATTTGGGATAATTCGTAACTTACAGGATTTGAGGTCTTTAACAAAAGTCTCAAAGGGAAATTTCTATGATTACTGAGCTGGGCCCATATTCCTTTGTTTCTGTGTTGCTCATGTCTGACTAGCTACCTAACAGTAATAACTTATCTACTTGTATAAATAAGAAAAAAAAGGCCATTTAAATTAGAGAAGTCACCAAAATCCATTCAGTACCAGGTGTTAATATTTTTTAAATGACTCCCTGATAATTTTTGCTCAAAACAGCGTAGTCTTTCCTTTCTGAGAATATTTAATAATGTAATTGACTTTTAAATTTCTTTTTTGAAATTAGAAGCCTCTGTATGAGTCTTCTTTCCTTTTCCTCTATGTACATAGCTAGGTCTCTGTTTGTTTAATCACAATGCATTTTATTTAATATTTTGGTGCCGTTTATCGAGACACTTTAATTTGATTGTTTCCTTTTGTATTTGTTTCCACCAGATGTTTCTTGACTTGAGCCCATTACCCACATGATAAAATTAAAGGTCTAATTAATGCCTTTAAGGACATTGGTGTACAATTCAGCACCTAATTTTCTGCAGGGGGCATATTTAGGTATTTAACTAGGTGGAACTGTATGCCAAAGATTTCATTTGCATACAGAGTCCCTCATTTCTTTGTAAACACTCTTCAATGCAGAAACAAAGAACACATTCATGTTACTTAGTGTACACTTTTCTAGTAAGCAGAGGAGTACAGAAAATAAATATATCTAAGCCACATTTCATCAAAGCAGAAACAAAAATCCTTTTAGATGTGTTGAAATATGAGGTCCATTTCTTTGGAGCAGTGAGGATAATACTCAGCATTTGAAAATTGAAGGGGAGACCTGCAAAAGCACTGCATGAGGAACGAATGCTTTGAAAAATCACATCTGAGATGTAGAGGATCTTAAGAAAAATGGCATCACATCAAGCACAAAAAGGAAAGCTAAGTCACCACTAGCCAACTGTTAGTTGGCTAGTTTCCTTCCAATAAACAAAACTCATTCATCTATCTTAAAGCTACAAGGGCTGGGAAAGGGACCATCTATATAAAGGCTGGGACAGTGTTTCTAATCTTATTTCACTTTCAACCTACTTTAAGACATAAATGTGAATACCTTAGATATTAATAAAATATTTGATTATTAGCATATTAAATCTATTAAAAATTGCTTTTCACCCAGTGTCCTCAAAGACACATTTATCAGCTATGAGGATAAAATTTTAGCCCAATTTCCATGATCCCACAACCATAATCTTTATCAGCTCTTCACTTTTGACATGGACAACAGTTTCTCAATATTTGTAAAATGCTAATATCAAAGCGAAAATTGCCCAAAGTTCAAAGGGCAAGAAAGACTTTATTCAAGGATAGGCCTAGGGCTCAGAACTGTCTGAGCTCAACTCCACTAAAAGAAAAAGCTGGAATGCTTTTAAGAGTTAGAGTTTAGAGATTACCCAAGGAAAGAATAAACTTTTTATATCTTTATTACTGGAAGTAGTTTATAACTTGGAGTAAGAGGCTCCACACACAGAAGAGGCTATCATTCCACAGAAGCTGGAAGATAGGTGCTCTGTCTTCCTTGATTTTACCTTTCAGAGGGAAGTCCAGGGGTCCTTGAAAAAGACATTCCTGGGTTGTAAAACTGGCAAGAGGCTTTTTAAGAAGATTTACTTCTCAAAGGGACAGAGAAAGAATTTATAATTACAAGTTTTGTAAACTAAATTCTCTAATAAAAAGGAAGTCGGGGCAAGAGTCAGGAAGACTGTCTAAAGTTTAGTCAATCGAAGGGAAATTTTAAGATGGTCTTGATCATTGGGAAAACGCAACTTTTAAAGAAATACAGCTGACCCACCTGTGGTTGTCCCTATGTCTCACCTAAATATAAATTTTTTAAAAATGTAGATTTTGAAGTCACTGTTTCTGAATCTCTACTGTTAGAATTGAAGTTTATTCCTCTAGAATGTTTCCTCTAGAATGTTTATTCATAGACATTTACTACGTTATATTATGTAAATACTATATAGGATGGGGTAAGTCAGATATTAAAATAGGAATCAGATATTAAAATAGAAATTATAGTAATCATAATTACCAAATAATATAAATCATAATATTTCATATTCTTTCCCTTCCTGTCACACCTATACATTAGTCCTGTGGGCTTCTCAGAAATGTAGGCTTCAGAGGATAACAGTGAGGGAATGTTAATCACAAAGTCTGTTTCCAGTGCTGTCCTAGCTACATAATTTGTGGTGCCCAGTTCAAAATAAATATAAGACCACTTGTTTAAAAATTTAGAATTTGAAGATAGCAAAATGGAGCACTAAACCAAGTGCAAGGTCCTTCCAAATAACAGGTCTTATACCCAAGAAGCTGGTTCTGCTCAAATGCTAATTTTCCTTTAATAATGTTTTTTTATTATCCTTATCCCGATATGACTATCCCATAAAATCTCATTATATTTTTATCTTACCATGTATTACAGTAATTTATAATCACTTTTTTCCCCTTATTACATTGATGCAGTTTGAAAGCAAAGTACATGTCTTATTTACCTCCCTAAACTGCATAACATTTTTAATTTTGCTTTTATTTAATTTCAAATTAAGTAAAATATATATATGGTTCAAAAAGCTCAATAACATAAGAGAAGTATATATAATATTTCAAAGTCATAGTCTTATCCTGTCCTAGTCACCTGTTTCTAACTCATTCCCCACCTCCATAGATAACCATTTCATTATTTTATGGATATATAATTCTGGCGTCCCTTTAAAGAATTGTAAGCACATATGAATATATATTTCTAGTCCCCCTCTTTCTTAAGAAAATGTACTTTATACATACAAACTCATATACACATGGTTCTAAATTTGCTTCTTTCACTTAATCATACATACTGAGAATGTTCCATATTCTATATAGAGAATTTCTTACATCCTGTAGATTATTTAACCATTATTTAACCATTATTTAATGGATGGCTACTTGGACTGTTTCCATCTCTTGCTATTATAATGTAGCAATGAATATTACAGATAAACTATTTCATGTATCAATGCATAATTGTAGGATAAATGCCTAGTAGTAAAAATGAAGGTGTAACTGTAACTTTGATAGTTTTGCCAGATTATCTCCTATAGAGGTTGTAACATTTGACATTACTTCAACAGCCTCATCATTATATTTTATCAAATATTTGTAACTTAGAATTTTTGCTATGCTATTTGGTATATGGATATTTATATTTATTATATTTTTATTATTAAATATCTATATTAACTTTATAAAGTGCCATCCTTTTCTCTTAATATATTTGGGCCTTAATTTTACTGCATCTGATTTTAGGAATACAGCCCCAACTTAGTTTATTTGCATTAACGTGGTATATATTTGCCTTCCTTTTATTTTTAACTTGCATAAATTACACTGTTGTAGTCATTTATCTTTATTTAGAACAGAGGCGAGTTTTGATTTTTAATTTAGTATTTATCTTCTAATATATAAGGTAAACCCATTTCTATTCATTTATATATGTTTAAATTTATTTCTATTGTTTTTTTCTGTTTAGACATATTTATGTATTTTTAAAAAGTCTTTTACCATATATAATAACCTCAATACCATCTTTCTTCCACCAGTCAATATTAATTTCTTATTGAACTAGTATCAACTACAGCATGTTTAGCTGGAATCCTCTTACATTCCTCTTTCCTCTCCTTAATCATTTGATTTTAGTTTACCCTAATTTTCAGCTCGAAATTTTATACTAGATATAACTATATAGATTATAAATGGATATATTTATATTATAGATGTTCAGTTGCTCAAAAGGAGATAAACTTTCAGCTAATTTTTACTCTTCCATCACATATTAGTAGCATAATTACTTGATCATCAAACTGCGTAATATTTACATCACATTTTGTCAGTCTTACACCTGTTTAGTGCATGTTCGAAGATCTTTGTCTATAGTCTGTATGATTACTTTACCGTTGGGGCGATCTAAAATCTGCCATTGCCCCAGTAATACTGAGAGGTCCTCAGTTCTTTTTGCCAACACGGTAAAGAATTACAGATCAGCGAGATTTAGAAAAAGTAAAATTTATTAAAGTACATTTCAAGAGAGAAATGAATTATTCCAAAAAAGGCTATAACAGCTCAAAAATAAAAGGTATGATTAAAATATGCTCCAAAGGAGGGATGAGTTACAGTGAAGAGAGCTGTAATCACTGGAAATGGGGAGGTCTGCATTATATTTGGGCCTTGATGGGAAGTTACAACAGTGGTGCTGAATGATTGCCACATGAGGTCATTTTGATTGACATATGGCTGTTATATAACCTTTGCATACTGCACGTGCAGTTACCCAGAATTCAATCTGTTATAATTAGATTCATGAATTCCCAGGCATAGGTATGATATTATGATGATGATATAATGAGGTTAGGTCAATGGGAGGGTAGTGTAGAACTGACTGAGCACATGGTTGTAGCCAGATTAAACCAGCTAAGAGCTTATGACTCTTCATGCCTTGGAACCTCAGGGTATAGGGGCAATTTATAATCATAAAATGGGGGTTTTAGGAAGATCTTTGGGAGGGGCCTTCATTCTTTTATTTCCCCATCCCTCATGTCTAGCTAAATACCTAACAATTAGAGCTTGGCTGGTTATGAAATCTTTGTTTCATATTTTCTCTCTCAGCATTCTGTGGGTGTTGTTCCACGGCTAATAATATCGAATGTTGCTCTAAAGAAATCGAACGTCAGGATGATTTTCATTTCTTTACAAGTAAGTTTTGTTTTTCTGGCTGCTTAAAAGACTCTTTTTATAAGTTTAATAAATGTAATATAATATGTTTCAGTTTGGTTAATGTTTTGTGCCCTTTAAATTTGTAGATTTATATTTTTTTAAAAAAATTAATTATATTTATTTTTGTTTTTATGGATTATTTGTGTATAAATCAACCTTTCATTATAGTTTGAATTTCATGTTCTTCCTATTAACCATTTATATAACTTCTTTTATTTTGTTAATTTCTCTCTAGTTCATCTAACAAATTCATTTCTTGCGCTTTTCAAGAGTCTATTCTCCATTTTGCCACTTTTAATTTAGACTTAATTTCTGAGACAATTTTCACTTTTTATTTTTTTCCAGTTCTTTTCCTAAATTGTAATGGTTTCTTCCTTCTGCTATCTAGCTATATATCTTCTTGAGTGCTTGTATATCTGTTTTGAAACGTCTTCATAATGATTTCATTAAAAAGAATTTTGAAATCATGTTGAAATAGCTGGCCTATATTTTTTGTATGCTTTTCAAATGACTTTTAGAGAGTTTTGCTTTTATTCATTGTTGTGTACATACTATTATTTCCATTTTTCTTGTGGTAACTTTTTAAAGGATACTATATTTATACTTTTTGTTATTTGAATTTCAATCAGTTGAATTTCTCCAGGTCATATGGAAGAGTAGAGTGCAAGCACAGACTTTATCAGGTTTCTTTATTTGAGGTTTCCCACTTCTTTTGCTATGATGACATATTCTTCTTTAAATGATAACTGTTCGATGTGACCATGTAATTGTTACCTCTCACTCAGGATCTGATTGGGAGACATTCTATTCTTAAGTTACTACAAACCCTGGGCTAACAAAGGGCATAGCTTCTATTTTTCAAGTGTCCCCTTTACAATCTTTTTTTAATTATTAGAGTTGATATACAATGGTATATTAGGTGCAGGTTACAACATAGTAATTTGACATTTACATTGCTTATGAAGTGATCATTTCAGCAAGTCTTATAACTATCTGTCACCGTAGAGAGTTATGATAATATGGACTATTTTCCCTATGCTGTATAGGTTTGTACCTCTTATTTCTTTAACAATTTTTACTCATCCCCCTCTTCCCTCTGGCAACTGTCAGTTTATGTATCCATACCTCTATTTTTGTTTTGTTTTATTTGTTCATTTTATTGTTCAGATTCCACATATAAGTGAAATTATATGGTATTTGTGTTTCTCTCTCTGACTTACTTCATTTAGTATAATACCCTTTAGGTCCATGCATGTTGTCACAAATGGTGAGATCAATTCATTTTTATGGTTAAGTAATATTCCATTGTATATATGTATATATACCCCATGTTTATCCATTTAACTATTGATGGATACTTCCACATCTTGGCTATAGTAAATAATGTGATAAACCTAGGGGTGCTTATATGTTTTCAAATAGGTTTTCAAATAGGTGCTTATATGTTTTCAAATAGGTGTTTTCATTTTCTTTTGATAATAATTAGGAGTAGAATGGCTGGATTATATGGTAGTTCTATTTTTGCCTTTTTTTAGGAACCACGATATTGTTTTCCATAGTGGCTGCACTAATTTACATTCCTACTAACAGTGTAAAAGGATTCCCATTTCTCCACATCCTCACCAATATTCAGTTGCTGTTCTTTTGATAATAGCCATTCTGACTAGTATGAGATGATATCTCACTATGGTTTTCCTTTGCATTTCCCTAATAATAGTGATACTGAGAATATTTTCACATGTTTTTTGGCCATCTAAATGTCTTCTTTGAAGAAATGTCTGTTCAGTTCCTCTGCACATTTTTTAAGTTGCATCTTTTCTGAGGTTGAGTTGTATGAATTCTTTATGTATTTTGGCAATTAACCCATTACTGGTTATGTCATTTGAAAATATCTCCTGTTCAGAAGGTGTCCTTTTATTTTGTTGGTTTCCTTCACTGTACAAAAGCTTTTGTAGTTTGACATCTTCCCATTTAAAAATTTTTTCCTTTTGTTCCACTTACCTGAGGACACATTCCAATCTTTATTTTCTTCTAGGAGTTATATGATTTTAGGTCTTATATTTTAGTCTTAAGTCCATTTCGAGTTTATTTTTGTGTAAGGTGTAAAAAATTGGTTCAGTTTAATTTTTTTTTTTGCATGTATCTGTCCAGGTTTTCCAGCACCACTTAATAAAAGACTGCCATTTTCCCCAGTTTATAATTTTGCCTCCTATGTCAGAGTTTAATTGACCATATAAGTATAGATTAATTTCTGGGCTTTCTATTTTGTTCCATTGATCTAGATGTCTGTTTCTGTGCCAGCACTAAGTTGTTTTATTTAATATAGTTTTGTAGTATAAATTGAAATCAGGTAGCATGATACCTCCAGTTTTGTTCTTTCTCAAGATTGCTTTGATTATTTTGGGTCTTTTGTGGTTCCATATAAATTTTAGGATCATCCTAGTTTTGTGAAAAATGCCATTACCATTTTAATAGGAATTGTCTTAACTATGTAGATTGCTTTGGGTAATATGGACATTTTAACAATATCAGTTCTTTCATTAATGAGCATAGTCTATCCTTCCATTTATTTTTGTTGTCTTCTAGTTCTTTCTTTAGTTTTCTGAGTACAGGTCTTTTATCTCCTTGTTTAAATATATCATATATATATATATATATATATATATATATGTATGTATTTTATTTTTTGATGCAATTGTAAAAGGGATTGTTCTCTAAATTTCTCTTTCTGATAATTCATTATTATTATTTTAGTCTAGTACCTATGTGGTACTATATATAGTTATTACAATATTATTGGCTGTATTTCCTATGCTGTACTTAAGATCCCTGTGATTGATATTTTTATTAGTGTATAGATATATCACTGATTTCTGTATATTAATCTGTATCATTCAGTTTTACTGAATTTATTTACTCTAATAATTTTTTTGTGGAGTCTTTAGGATTCAATGTATATAGTGTCATGTTATCTACAAATAATGACAATTTTACTTACTTTTTGATTTGGGTGTCTTTTATTTCTTTCTCTTATTTGACTGTTTTGGCTAAGACTTCTAACACTATGTTGAATAAAACTGTTGAGAGTAAGAAGGCATCTTTATCTTGATCCTAATCTTAGGAGAAAAGGTTTTAGCTTTTCATCATAGAGTACAATGCTAGCTGTTGGTTTGTCATATATGGTCTTTATTATTAGGTATATCCATCTGTTCCTACTTTGCTGAGAATATTTATTATAAATGAATATTATATTTTGTCAAATGCTTTTTCAGCATTTATTTACATAATCATGATTTTTTATCCTTTTATTAATGTGGTTTATTATATTGATTGGTTTACAGATATTGAACTGTCTTTGAATCCCATGATAAAATCTACTTTTTCATAATGAATGGTCCTTTTAATATATTGTTGAATTCAGTTTACTAATATTTCATTGAGAATTTTTACATCCATATTCATCAGAGATATTAGTTTTTAATTTTCTTTATTTGCCATGTCTTTGTCTGGTTTTGGTATCAGGTTAATGCTGGCCTCAGAAGCACTTGGAAGTATTCAGTTTTTTGGAATATTTGAGAATGATTGGTATTAAAGCTTCTCTAAAATGTTTGGGTGAATTTACAGGTAAAGCCATCTAGTACTGGACTTGGTTGGGAGTTTTTGATTACTGATTTAATTTCATTACTAGTAATCAGTCTCTTCTAATTTTCCATTTCTTCCTGATTCAGTCTTCAAAGATAGTATGTTTCTAGGAATTTATCTATTCTAGTTTGTCCAATTGTTAGTTTATAGTTGTTTTTGTATTTATTTATAATCCTTTACATTTGTGGTGTCAGTTGTAACTATTCTTTCAATATTGATTTTATTTTTTGGTCTCTTTATCTTGAAGAGTCTCAATAAAGATTTATAAATTTTATTCTAAGGACAAGCTCTTATTTTCACTGATATTTTCTATTGTTCTTTTAGACTCTATTTCATCTATTTCTACTCTCATCTTTATTATTTCCTTCCTTCTACTAATTTTAGGCTTTGCTTGTTCTTTTTTCTTTTAGGTGTAAATTGTTTATTTGAAATTTTTCTTCATTTTTGAGCTGGGCATGTATCTCTACAAATTTCTTGATTGGTACTGCTTTTGCTGTGTCCCATAGATTGTGGATCACAGTGTATCAGTTTTCATTTGTCTCAAGATATTTTTTTATCTCCTCAAATTCTCTGTTAACCCATTGATTAGTAGCATGCTGTTTAAATTCTACTTGTTTGTTTCTTTCTGTTTCCTTCTTGTAATTGATTTCTAGTTTCATATTGTTATGCTCAGAAAAGATGCATGATATCATTTGTTTTTAAAAATTTATTGAGACTTATTTTGTGGCCTAACATGTGATCTATCACAGAAAATGTTCTGTGTGCACTTGGGAAAAAAAAGTATATCCTACTATTTTGGGGTGGAATGTTCTCTAAATATTTTTTAACTCCATCTAACTTAGTGTGTTGTTAATGGCTACTTTTTACCTATTTTCTTTCTGGATAATCCATATATTGATGTACTGGAATATTAAAAGTCCCCTACTATTTTTGTATTACTATAAATACCTCCCTTTATATCTATTAGTATTCGCTTTTTGTATATAGGTGCTGCAATGTTGGGTTCATGGATGTTTACAAGTGTTACATCCTCTTGTTGCATCGATCCCTTATCATCATGTCATGCCTTTCTGTGTCTTGTCACAGTCTTTGTTTCAATGTCTGTTTTGATTTATATAAGTTTTGTTGCCCCAGCTTTCTTTTGGTTTCCATTTGCATGAAATATCATTTTTCATTCTTGCAATTTCAGTCTGATGTGTGTCTTTCAATCTGAAGTGGGTCTCTCATAGGCAGCATATATATGAGTCTTATTTTTTATCCATTTAGCCACCCTGTGTCTTTTGATTGGAGCATTTAGTCCATATACATTTAAAGTAATTATTGATTGGTATATAGTTATTGCCATTTTTTAAATCGTTTCCTGATTGTTTTTTTTGTAGTTCGGTATTCATTCCTTTTCTTGCTCTCTGCTCTTGAACAATGATCACCTTCTTTAGTGATTTGTTTGGATTCCTTTCTCTATATTTTTTGTGTATCTATTACAGGTTTTAGTTTGTGGTTACCATCAGATTCATATATAACAACCTGTATTTATAGCAGCCTATTTTAAATGGATACTTTTTTTAATCTAAACATTCTAAAAGCACTACATAATTTACATTTATGCTTTTGACATCATACTGTACATCTCGTGTATGTATCCCTTACTTTATTATTTTAGTTACATATGATTTTACTAACTTTGTCTTTTAACCTTCATACTAGCAGCTGTATAAGCTACTGATCTGCTACTTTTGACTAAATGTTTGCCTCTGTCAATGATTTTTTTTTTCTTTCCTACACTTATTTTTAGTTTTGGCCTTTTCTTTTCCACCTGGAAAAGTTTATTTAACATTTCTTGTAGTACCAGTTTAGTGGTGATGATCTCCATTAGCTTTCACTTGTCTGGGAAACTCTGTATCTCCTTCAATTTGAATGATATCCTGCTGGATAGATTGTTCTTGGTTGTAGGTTTTCTCTTTAATCACTTTGACTATGTCATGCCATAGTCTGCAAAGTTTCTACCGAAACTTTGGTCTGCAAAGTTTCTACCGAAAAGTCAGCTGATAATATTACTGGAGTTTCCTTGTATATAATCAGCCACTTTTCGTGCTGTTTTTAAGATTTTTATTTATCTTTAACTTTTGGGATTTTAATTGTGATGAATCTTATTGTGGGTATCTTTGAGTTAATCTTGTTTGGGACTCTCTCCCTGCTTTCTGGAGTTGAATATATGTTTCCTTCACCAGGTTAGAGAAGTTATTAGCCATTATTCCTTTGAGTAGGTTTTCTGTCTCTTTCTCTCTCTCTTCTTCTAGGACCCTTATGATGCACATGATGGTATGCTTGATGTTTCAGAGGTCCCATAAACTGTCCTTATTTTTGTTTGTGTGTTTGTTTTACTGTTCCAGTGGGAAATTTCCACTACTTTGTCTTCCTGATTGCTGCTTGGTATTTCTGCATCATCTGATCTGCTGTTGATTGTCTCTAGTGTATTTTTCATTTTAGTTATTATATTCTTTAGTTCTGATTGGTCATTTTCTATATTTTCTGTCTCTTTGTTGAAGTTGTCACTTAGTTCATCTATTCTTTTCCTGAATTCATTGAGCATCTTTATAACTGTTGCTTTGAACTCTTCATCTATTAGAATGCTTGTCTCCCTTTTACTACTTTTCTTTGTTTTTGTTTTTTTCTTCAGAACATATTCCTCCTTTTCTTTATTTTGTTTGACTCTCTGTATTTGTATGTAATAGGTAGATCTGCTACACCTCCTGTTCTTGAAAAAGTGGTCTTTTTGTAGAAGGTGTCCTGTGCCTAGTAGCACAAAATCCCCTAGTCACCAGAGCTAGGTGCCCCAGGGGTGTCCCCTGTGTGGTTTGTTGTACCTTCCTACTGTAGTTGGGCCACATTTCTGTGATAGCCCCAGGGCTGGGGTTGACCCTCAGGCCACCTGGCTGTAAGAACCATCTATAACTACCATGAACAATCTGGGAGCCACTTTGGAGGAGCTCCAGTGCCAGCTGAGGTTGCTTTTTGGGTATATCGATTGTGCAGCAGCTTGGATGGGCTTCGGTGCAATTTGAGGGTATGCACTCTGTGTGTCAGGTATGGTTTCTCTTGTGAGGAAGTCCATGCAACTAAGGCTGGCTGCCACTTGTGCCATGTTTGGGGCCTTTTGGGAAAGTCTGTAATTGAGCTGAGGCTGGCTGGCTGCCACATGTTGCAGGTCTAGAGATACTTGAAAGAGACTCTGGCCCGGGTGAGGGTGAGTGGGTTAGGCCAGGGATGGATCTCATAGGAATGACGGGGTTTGGTGAACAGTGATAGACAACTTAATAAAGAGTGACAAATTTAGTGCCTGCCTGCACTGGTCCAGCCAGGTGAAAGGAGAACACAACAAAAGAAACAAAGAGAAAAGTACCCACCAGCACTTTAGGCCCCAGAGAGAGATCCCACTGATCCCTGCTTCTCCAGAATTCACTCTTAAGTTAGTCATTTTAATTCCTCTACATATGACTCAGGTGCTTTTCAAACTGCTGCCTCCACACTGCAGTTTGAAGTGAGTTTGTGCATGAGCCCTTTCAGAGCTGTGTGTCAGTCCCCACGGCACTTCATCTTTCTCCAGTATAAATATCCTCACTGTTTTCCAAAGTTAGATGTTATGGGAACTCTTCTTCCCTACACAGGTCCTTAGGAACAGGGAGACTGGTATAGGATTAAGGTCACTCGCTCTTCAGAAGGGGACCATCTCAGCTACGATGTTCCTCCCTTTTGTACATCACTACACTATGGGTATGGGACATAACCAGATACACTTCTGTTCAGGTGGTTCTCAGGGATGGTTACTCTATATTGTGATTTTTATGTGTTTTTAGGAGTTGAGTTCAGAATCTGCCTATTGACCAAACTCCTCTTTACTTTTAAAGGCATTTGTTTCTTCCATGAGTCAAATCTTGGACCCCAAACACATTCTACCTTTTATTTCTCAGCTTCTACTTCCCTGGAGATTGAACTGTTTGATTTAATCTATCCCACACTATTGCAACTCAAAAATTACATATTTTCCAGGAGAATATATCTGCTATCAATCTTAGGCCCCTACACATACCCTGATCTTTCTAGCACATTCCCACACAGTTGCAGCTACCCACATCAATTGCCCTGGGCTTAGCTGTTTTTGACCACACTTAAACATATATTTAAGTGTGAATTTCCTCCATGTAAACAGGAGTTGGGAGGAGGTGCCATTGAAGAAGTTGTTACTTTTTTTTTACTATTGTTTTGTGGTTCTGTATTTTTTTTTTCAGACAAAATAGTAGGAAAATTGGTTAATAAGCTACTGCCCTGTTCTTACTGACCTGTTCTTACTGACCTGAGTGTCTCCATCTAAGATCTGATAAAAACATGATGTGTAATGGGTTTCAAGAGAGATTTTCATGATCTTACCACTTGACCCTTTTTATTTTTAGGAGTTTCCTGATGAGAAAGCTATTTTCAAAGAGCAATAATCAAATGGCAGCAAAATACCATTTTATTAAGTGCTGAGGAAGTACTCAATCCCTCCTAGTGCAGAGCTTTCATAAACATGAACTAGAGATTACTATTTCAACTGTGTTCTTTCTCTTTCTAACAATTAAGATAGACAGGTCTGCTAAGCAGACTCTGGCATCACCTCTGCACTCTGTTGTGGTGAATAACAAAGAACAGACAGAAGAAGAGGACAGGGTATGGTCAGGCTCTGCCTAAGTGAGCTTGCTTTATGGGGGACACAAAACATAAGTGAGACTGCAGATAGGCTTTCATATCCAACGCAAGGTAATCACACATTCTGGTAAAACATGGCTACTCTTAGAAATCAGGTTTTGTTTGAATGCAGTAAATGGATAAATGATGTGAAAGGAGCATGGGAAAGAGAAGTGTAAAACATATCTTCTGGTGAAAAGTGAAGAAATGTAGGAAGGAAGGGATTTACCTTCTCTACTACCTAGCATATAATAGGAACTGAATAAATATTTGTTAAATGCAATTTATTTTGACACATTTTAACATTTGTGTGTATAAAACAATTTTGAAAGTCATTTTCCAAAATTAATTTGCCTTTCAAAATTTTGCCCTAAAACTGTATTTTTATGTAATTTTGTGCTTTAGGCATTTGTTCATACATGCTTCTTAATTAATTATACTCTGGACATAGATCATGCAAATTCAATTGTTTCTTGAGTTAGGAAATGCAAGCTATCTAAAGCCCTGTCTTAGTATAAACATGTTTTGTTGTTTGCCTTCCAAAATAGTAGGAAAATAGGAAACAACAGTAACCACAATGGTTAATTTAAACTTTCATACAGAAGCATAATTTCTCATTCGAATAGATTCAATAGGCACCACATTTTAATGGAGTAGGCATTTACATTTACAATATCTGGTATATTCACTTTGACCTGAGGTTGTGCAGATTCATTCCCACCTAATCCTGTAAAGTGTTGTTTTGTAAGTTGAGGGTCAGCTAATCAGCAAGTCAGAATGTCATACAATGCAGTAGAACTGCCTGGACAACCTGTGGGAGCACAGATGTTCTTATCTAGGAAGATGGTCCTGCCTGCAAAAGTTGATATGGAGATCAGAGTGAAAGAAATACAAACATAAGTAAAAATAAAATGAGTATTAGGAAATAGAAAGTACCATATTTGAGTATTTTTTATATGCCAATATGGGTGTTAACAGCTCCATTTTAAAGATAAAGAAATTTAAATACAAAGCATTTTCATCCAAGATCACACAGCAGGCAAAAAGCAGAGAGGGAAATTGGACCCAACTACTTTGCATTTCACAGACCAAGCCATTGTACTTTGCCACACTTGCTCTCTTCTACAAGGTCCTGGAATCGGCAAGTTCCAATTTGGACCATGAACAAAAAGAATACCGAGATTCAATTTTATGTGATGTTTTGTGAAAAACACATTTGTAACTGGAAGAGCTTAAAGTAGTAGGTCCAGCTGATTAGCTTATAGGATTTAAAAAGTGCATATCTACAAATTGTCAATATATTTCTCCAAACTGTTTTTGTTGTGTCCCCCTCTTTAATGAGAAATGCCATCAGCTACTGTATTTTTGAAATAAAAAGAAGTCATCCTTGAATCCTCCTTCACCCACATCACGATGATAGATATATCTATATCTATCTATATCTATATCTATATCTATATCTATATCTATATCTATATCTATATCTAATCTATCAGTCTTCCTTAATCTCAAGCCTGGACACTTATCATGATTACCATTTTACTACACTGTTTAGAAAATGATATTCTGTATGGCTACAATAACATCTCAGATATCCCTCCTTTACTTGTGTCCTACCCATGCTCAGCCTATCTCCATCCGATTCTTCACTATATAATTCAGAATAATTTTATAATGCTAAATTTCTCATCTGACACCCCCGCCCCCTGTTTATATTCCTCTTCAATTCCTCTCAGGATAAAACCCAGTATTGAGTATGACAAAGATGAAAATGTACTTCACATTCTCTATATATGGGAGGAAAGTAAATTCAGTGAACGAGAAGGCTGGAGATGACCAATTCAGGTTTGGATATCCTTAATTTGAGGTGTTTATGGGACATCCAGTAGAAGATGTCCATCTGGCATTTGGATGTATGTATCTTTACTGGTCCTTCCTGTCAAACAAGAAAGAAATCAGGCCAATTTATTCACAGGAAAATACTAGTAACACTCTTATCACCTATCCCTGGAGCATTTCTTTGCAATTAAACAATTTTGGGGAAATACTAATTCATATATATGTAAAGTAATTTCAAAACATAGACCTGCAAGTACAGTGGAAATGAATTGGAAGGATATTTTTAAAGGGTGAGTCTTGGCCCTTCAAATCATGCTGCTTGTATATATCATATATGTTGTAAAAGATTCTGGTTTCAGAGAAACAGCTGCAAAATCCATTTTGGCTAAAACATGCAAATCAGCACAGAATGTTTGGTGGAGGGTAAGTCAGAGCAATGCCACTGAAGTAGTCTGTATATGCATATCTCATTGGTGACATCTTGAGCTCTGTTAATCAATTGCTATTTGAGATAAATGCATCTGCTTGTATCTCAAAAGACTGGATTCACAGAACCATTAGAAAGATATTTCATAGATGCTCTCCAAGGACTTTAAAAGACAGAACAACAGGAAATTTACTAAATCCATACAGTGAGCCTGGAGATAAGGTTAAGCAAAATTCAGAATCTTCCTTCACAGTCTGCAAATTTTGATAAACAGTGCCACAACTTTATCCACCAATTTCTAGTTATGATTCATTGTAATGATATCTGGGTTAACAGGACTTAAAAAGGTGCTAATTTCTGTTCCCCCAAATAATATATTTCAGAATTTCATCCCCCCCCATTGACTAGTCCCCTCCAAATATTTCAGAAGCAGAGCTTCTCTCTTTGAAAAACTGAACAAAAAATGTCAACAAGATAACAGGATAGTAGGATTTTTATTTAGAAGTAAGCACTACAGAATTTGGCTCACGATTATGCATAGAACTCCCAAGTGCTGCCTATGACATCTTTACTTTAGATTGTTTCTCTGCTAAATCATCGATAATATAGGCCCCAGGCATTATGGAGTAAACCCTGAAGCTCACTGCACACAGACTCTAAGGGGCATCATTTTCATGGTTCACCTAACAAGAGAAATGAAACTCACACCATTATTTGACTTACTTTTCATGTTTGAAGCTCACCTATCCCATATATTTGCAATTATATAGCCTTTAGCATTCTTCTTGAAACTATCCTCTGCCTATTTCTCCTCTTGTTCCCTGTAACATTTTTTACTCCATAGCTTCTAGCTATCCCTCAACCACAAAAGTAGTTGAAGTAACATCCAAAAATACCAGCTCCCAGGAGCTGTTAGTTCTGTGCTTAGAGTATAAAACGGGTCTCAAACCTGGGTAATAACTGAATTCATGAATCTCAATTCCCAGATGACATTAATAGCAGCATAGAGCAGGAAGCAGAGTTATGTTAATTTCTGCAGGTAATGCGTGAAAGCAGATAGGGAAAGCTTGAAAGGTCAACATCTGCTGTCATGCAGGAGTGTTACAAAATGTGATTGGCCAGTAAATGTCAACACCGTGTTCTAAAATCTACATGCCACCCTTTCAATTTAATCTTAGCTCACAGCCCAGCCAACAATCATGCAGCATGTTTCAAAAGCCCTTGAATTCTAAAATGGAATTGTGTGATTGCATTCCCATGGCAATAAGACACCTGTAAATTACAAACTTGTCATTTAATCAGCATAAATGTAGGGAGTTTGTGCAACCACTGTGAATTTTTTTCATACCTATTTTCAAGGAAGACTGAAGACCTCTTAATGATTATATACCATAACGGACTGCAGGTCTAACTGTTGCCATGGTATTATGTACTTCTTTTCTTTTAAAGAAGTGACTGGAATGTAGAGCAGATAATGAATCTAATTGATTGTCCTCTGCTCCACACAGATATGCTTTATATTCTCTCCCTTTTGTGCTCTTCCTCCTTTTCACTCCAGATTGGATTCACAGGTGTACATTTGTTCAGTGACAAGAATGGCTCTCATAGAGAGCAATCCTCACCTTATAAAAAGAAATAAATATGAAATAATCTGCTTTGAAAAATGTCTATAACAAAAAAGTGTGTGTATAAAGAGCATAGAGGAAAAAATTACATTTATGACAAACTGACAGATTAAATCAGTGAGGAGAAAGACAATAGGATTTTTTGCAATATTATACAATCTGTGCATTCATAGTGTCCACAGTTGTCCGTGAGAAGTACTCTTTAATGTGAACTAAGTTAGTGAATCTTAAACTTTCCAGATATTCAAATTCAACCATTAGCATATTTGATAGGTGACAATTTTAAGATTATTATTACTATTATTAATGTGTATTTGCCAACTGGAAGCCATTTATAACACAAAACACAAAATTTTATACAACTGACTTATTTTCACAGTATTTGCAAATGAAACAAAAATAGAATTTTTATAGAAATGTTTTAGCTTAGGTAATTATTTTGGACAGAATCATAAAAACTTGGCTTCAGAATACACAATCTCTCCTTATACGAACTAAATTTACAGACTGAAAGTAGCAAAAAAGGGGTCCTGATAATTTTCTTTTAAATGAATTCTGAGATAAAAATTTATAGACCAATGAATTTAATCATTAGACCCGGCCAGAGCCAGTCTGGTGTGGAGCCTGTCTCCATCTCTGTTTGTCTGACTCCTCTTCAACTGCTCTTTTTCCTACTCACAGTTCAGGTGACGTTTGTACATATCTAAAAATGATAATAGATATATCAATAAAAAGAAGTATTTTTCTTTCTCTTTAAAATGAAACGGATACAGGCACACATCTTCTGAGTTTCTGCTCAGTATTTACTAGTTACACTAGAATGTAAATGTGAGCTCACATTTAATATGTTAGATGTTTCTGTTCAGGTTTACAAACGTTTAGATGTTTTAAAAAAATTGTTTCAGAAGGAAAAGGACCACAAGATCGAAAATACTGAATTATCACATAATAACTCTTTGATTTCACTGACAACTTTAAATACAAATCTAACGCCCACCTAACTGCGAACATGTAAAATGTCACTTCCCTTGTTTTATTGGTGATATGCAATAATAGTGAAGCACTGGTAAAAAGATGCTTATTTTTTTTTTATGCTCTAACACTTGCTAAGCACACACACTACTGGGCATAGCCCTCTACTTTCTATAATGCTAAGAAACCTATGATTCCAAGTGTGGAGCTCCCTAATGGATGCTAGTTCCCTAATGTTGGCTATGAGGCCCTGAGCAAGATGAGCCAGTCTGTATGTAGCTGGTTTATATTTAAATCAAGAGTGTGACTGACCAGTGAAGACTTCACTACCCTCCCATGCTTAAATTAAGAGACATTTTGCAGCTATAGTTTAATTGAGGAATATGAACAATGCTGCATTTTATAGAAATCTTAAAAGAACCATGCATGATATGGAAAGTGACGAGGATCAAAGATCACTTTACAATACCATCAGCAAAATATTGTCTAAAACCATGTAGGTCCATACCATTCAATCTGGTAAAGACTTTGACTTTCTTTTTCAGCTACCAAGGATAAACCAGCTCTCCAATTCAGGGGTACAGAACAGTTTCAAAACTGGAACCTGATCTCTGAGCAGATTGAAAATGGGCTTCTGTGACCCACCACCCCCCAACACAGCAAGTGTTAAAGAAGTCTTGTGTTCTTTCAATGTTTTGGAGAAGTCACCAGTGCTAATGCTGTTATCTCAGCAGCAGCATCTAACTTCCTACCTAAAAAGCAAGGTCTAATGTCAAATTCAGTCTCCTCCAAATAGGAATCATTTTAAAAACAAGTGTCTTCTCCTTGTTAGAATATAAGATACCAGGACTTAGATTTATGTCCTCACTTAAGGTTTAACCTCAGTGTAAGTCAAGAGGCCCTCTTTCAAATGGATGGCAAATAGTATAGGAAATCATATAATTCTAAGAGTTTTTTATCATTATGGTGCCTTCCCTTCCTCATATTCAATTTATCACATGGAGAATTTACCCATGGGGTCTTTACAGACTGAACTGGCAACTATGAATTTTTAATGATTCCAAATAAAGCACAGTGACGTGTCTTATCATTCTTCCAAATGAAAAAGGTGCGTACCATTAGTCACCAAAAGCATTAGTAATATGATGATCATTTTCTCTTTTGCAAAGTGAACATTGAAAAAATTCCATTAAATTTTGTGACTTTTAAAAGTTATGAATAATATTCTTTAAAAAAATTATGAAACCCTACCAGTATTGAAATTTCCAGATATAGCCTCTGTGTTCTTCCCTTGAAGCTGAATACTTATAAATACACTGTAAAACTTCATCTGCAATATTTTCAGTGTAATGGTTTATTATAAACTACCTCATATCTCACATATTGCCAGGTTTTACATGCTGGTAATTCCTAAATTTGTGGCATATCTTTTTCTAAGAACCATCATAAAACATCCACAAGAAATCTGATTCTAGATATCTTCCAGGGACCTCACATTCACCATATACAAAGTGAAATTACTTTTTCACTTCTTTTTATTTTAATTGTTGTCTCACTGATACTGACTTAGGTAACTTAAGGCAAGAAACTAGAGTCATTTTTGCTTCCTTCTTCTAGATCATTACCAAAATACAAAAGGTAGCAAAATATTGACATCAGAAATCCATGTATAACTTATCCCCTTTTCTCCATCTTTCTGCCTTAGACCAGCCTATATTATGGCCCAGAGACTACAGAGAGGTGATGGTGATGATGACTGCTACTTCAGTAGCCCCTGTAAAAAATAATCACTGAATAACAAATATTTCTATGGCATAAAAATATTTACCCTATTTCCAAAACAATGTCATAAGACTGTTACCAGGTGGTATAGACTATACATTTCATGGAATTATGCAAGAATGATTTTATGGAAACCCAGGGAAAATGCTGTTCTAATAATCAAATGCTAAGTAAAGGCAAGGAAAGAAGGAGACTACCTAGGTTAAAGTGACTGTGTCTTATTCAAAGGTCCTGAGTATTTTAAATCTATAAACCAAAGAGTGATAATCTTGGTTATAACTTCAGTAACTGATGACCACCATCTTGTAGCTTCAGTTTCTGGCATTCGTATCATGAACTAGAAAAAATACAAGAAAAAAAACTTTTTTCTTAACACTCTTCTTCTTTCTCCCTTACTTATCATTCCTCACCTTCCTCTGAAACTCATCTGAACTATGCCTTTCCAAGAGAACCCTTTGCTCATTACCTTTCTCTTGTCCCATCCTTTCCTTTCTTTTATTTCTGAGATGCTTTCGTTTTCTGCTGTTACACACCAGTAGTCTAGGAGTTTACCATAAGAGGGTACAGGATCAATGTGTAATATTTGCATTTCTTGGTGGTATCTGGATATAATATATTAGTTCAAAAACAGAAGTTGAATATATCTTGATGAAAGGGGCCATTTTGACCATTTTTACAGTATATATGTAGCTTCTTTTTCCATATGTGTGGTTCTTTTATTAACATACTTTCTGAAAAGTAATGAGTGGGAATTAAAAGAAGACATATCTAAGCAGTGACAATGAGAATAGGCCATTCAATCAGAGGGTTGAGGTAGTTTCCATCTTTTTTTTTAAAGGTCTTAAAATTTAAAGAGATTAGTGTTGAACCATTCATAACAAATCTACTTTGCTGCTGCTTTATATAAAATCATCCCATAGAATATGAAAAGAGAGAATGATGACAGCAGCACCAAAGTTGAACTGTAAGATGGAATCTGAGTAAATTTCTTACCTGTTATGTATATCATTTAAAAAGACTAAGAAATTGGTTAAAATCCACAATTTTGACAATGAGATTTCTTTATTCAGAGTGTGTTTATGAACCATCCATTTTCCTATATTTCCTCTGTCTGCCAATTACACATTTTCCTATTCACTAAATGAAATATTAAACTTATTCTATAAAATAAAATTTGATATTTTAGAAGTTCATTGTCAAAAATCTCATGCTAATGTGCACATTTGTGCACATTCTAGCCTAAATATGAAAGGAAAAAAAAATTATCCTAAACTATCAAAGCTATAATTTTAATCTCCTACAGTTTGAAAATATTTTCAAGAATGCTGCCCCGTTTTTTATTCAGTAGAGAAGATTGAATAGGTCTTCTAACTATACTGATGATAAGAAGGCAAAGATAAACCAGAGAAGTCATTCTTGCCTTTAGGGATTCATCTGGTAAATTGCTGCTTAAAGAGTGCTGTCAATAAGTTAACTTCTTTACTGTCGGGATCAATTCTATACTGGCGGTGAGATGGACAAGATGACCTAATAGATCTTTTTTTTTTCCCCATCTCAAGATCCAAAGTTTCTTTTCAAGGATCTGTGATGAGAGAACAGAAACAGTGTTAAGGCCTTCCCACAAATTTTTAACTTTAAAAGAACCTAACATTTCAGTATATTATTTCTTTACTGAAATGGTTTAAAATTTCTAAAAGTAATCTTCCTTGACTTACAAATTACATTGCTGCATTTATTTTTAAAATAATGACAGTGGTTAAGAGATATTCTAGAACTTAATATTATAAAATATTTCCTCTTGCACCCTTTATAGAAGGATACCTAACACATACTCAATATAGTATAAGTGTTTGCTTCTGTTGCTATTTTTATAATGGCTATTACGGTAGCAGTTATTAAATGTACAATTCTTAAGAATTAAATTATTCCCCAATTTGATACATTTTTTAAAATGTCAGCTTCAGAAACCATGCCATATCAGGATTCCACATTAAGTGAGTAATTGAGTAGTTGTTTATTTTTTGCATTATCCTTGATAAATTAGGGTGGTAATATTGGAGAAAGAAGAGAGTTGCAGATCATATGGGACTTTGTAATTTAAACAATTAAGTTATCTTTCTGTGTGAGAGAAATGATAAGTGTGTGTCATCAGTGCTTCTCCTATATCATGGCACTTCTCAAATAGGGTGGATAGAGTTACTAGAGATTTCAGTGTTGAAAATAAACAAGATCTATTCGATTGTTAGAAAGATTGTGTTTTGAGTAGTTAGACAGATGTATTTTAATTAAATCGATATGTTAATTATGAAGAACTGGAAAAACTTTACAGACATCAGCTGACTTTAGATTCCGTTGACCACCAAAACTGAAACTTCATTTCCCCTCGGCGTTCTTTCTCACTGGCTATAGTAGGAATGTGGCTTCCATTGCATTCTTAGAGCTCACTAAATCCCCAGGGGCATAACATTTATTTTGGTATTATCTTGTTTAGGGACTGAGCCTTTACTTCGTTAGACTATGAACCACTACTTTTGAGTAATAACAACATTTCCTTGATCTTTATAATTCTTAGCATACAACATACTGCTTGGTATAGAGTAGATTTCTAATAAATGGACAAATAAATGCAATATGTCACTTAAAATTGATGTTTAAAATTATTTCCCCAATTCGATGTTAGCATGGTCCTCTATCCTCACATTTTTTTATAATTGAGACAGAAAAAAAGTTAAATAAAACATATGATTTAGTAAATATGAATTTTATTATAGAACCAGAATTTGACTTCCAAGTTCTTCAACATTCACAAACCTATATAGTTACATTTTCAAAGTATAAAAATATCCGCTGAATCCTGAAAATTTCTGCAATATAATTTTGTGTTTAAACTCTTTTATTAAAATGATTGAATCAGAGATGTGGACACATAGGGACAAAGTCAAACTTACTCATTTCATTATCCTTCAGTATATAAAATGATGATTTGTATTTTCACTGAGTGTTCTGTTTATGACAGTAAGTTTACTACAGCCTATAATTATTTCACTTACTCATTTGAAAGTGGAAATTATAAGAAAGATTATTTTTCCAATTCCTCTTTCCCTTTACTCTTAAACACTAAAAGAATGCTTCTTTGAAGCTGTAGATAATTAATATACATTTTTACATTATATCTTCTTTGGGAAGAAAGCAAATTTCAAAATAGGGAAAGACTTGAATGAGGATGCTGAGGTTGCTAATTATCTACATAGAGAAATCTTTCCAGCTCAGGTGTATCAGGGGGAGAAAATGCTCAAGAAAAATCTTTCTATCTTTGTCCCTAAGGAATAAAGTTACAACCACAGCCACCTAATCTAATAACTTCTCTTGTTCCTTTCATAGGTTCATCTCACAGGTGGACTGGTTTTCGTCATTTTTATTCTTTTCGCCGATTCTTTTTTAGCCTCTGATTCCCTATTGATATCTATTGAAAAGTGCACAATTGCAATTTTAGCATTAAATTTCTCTACAATACTGCTTGCCTCTTCTCTTATTGATCCAAAGCTACATGCCAAGTCAGTGGAACGTAGTGAATCTAATTCTTCCTTTGACTTTCTTCATAAAGCAGCAGCAATTAAAAAATATAACACCTCATTTCTTTTTTGATAATGACTAGATGAGCAATTCTTATGAAGATCTGCTTATGATTGATTTCTTTCAACTTTTCATCCTTTCTCCCATTCTCACTGCATCCTACTTCTCTTCCCACAAAGTTAGCCACAGCAGAAGTGGGACATCTGCTCACAAAAACATTTAGATTGCTAATGATTCTTTTTAACATCTGGTACACTGCTACTGAACAGTTGTTGTTTTTTTAAGGAGGCTCAAGGGACAAGACCTATGTCACCTTAATAGTGGGGACTTTTTGGAAGTAGTAAGCCCTATGCCTTTGGGAGCTATCCAAAAGTGTTATTGTGTACATACATAAACTTAACGTGTCCGGTCTTACATTTCTTCTTTGTCCAGCACAGTATTTCTGATTAGAGTAATTTTTGTCTGGTTGTTGTGATACTAGATAGTTTTTTCTTTCTTTTTTGTCTTCTCATTCTATTGCTCATTACAGTTGCAGTTTTAAAGAGAAATGCTATGAAGCACAAAATGTATCTCATATCCTATTGAATTGGATATGAGCTTTTTATAAAAAAAATCAAATAAGCTTTGATACCAACAACTCAATCTGTATGATAATTCACAACAAGGAAATGGCTTGAGAATATAGGCTGGGACCAAATTTTTTTATTTTCTTTTCAGCAAATGCATGTGTATTTATTCACAAATACTTACTTTGCATGAGAAGAAATAAAAGAGAATTTCTTTTAAATGTCTTCCCAGAGTATCCTGGAAATACTCTCTTGTCCTCATACTGCAAAAAAAAAAGGAAGAAAAATGTTTCTCACACATTCAGACCATAGGGGCCAGAAATTACTGGTGAAACAAAATGTGGTTTGCATAAAAGTTAGCTCTCTGGCAATTCAAAAAAATGGTGAAAAATCTCAAAGGAATTTTAAGAAGTTAGGCTTGGCCATGAAAAAAAAAGACAATATTTGAGACAGAACTTAAAATAAGTATGAGATGATTGTGTTTGCTAATTCATTTTCTATTCAATTTGAGATTAAGCCAAATCTAATATCTAAGGAAGTTGTCATTTGACTTTTATTTGTTAGTTGATCTGTTCTGCATGCAAATATGAATATGAATAGATATATGTATAGATAGATATGTAACAGATAGATATTTGTATAGATAGATATATAACAGATAGTTTTCTCATATTCTGCATAGTCTTGCTATTTCCCATTGTCTTTCATCTGCAAAAAGCCCAATTGCAACCTCTGGTGGATGAATCAATTATGATACTGGGGAAAATAATCTAATATTTTTATAGGAATTTATATAACTATAAAGAATAACTTTTACTTCACATAACAAATGAAAACACTCATATCAGTGACTTAAAATAGAAGCTATTTTTCCTCTAACATCTTGAGATAAATATGTTTTTTATTTTTTTCCACCTTAGGAAAATCCAAGTTAAAAACTGCAACTCAGTAAAAATCAAATTAATTCAGCTTCCTGGGATCTTCCACTTTTCACTTTTCACTTAGCTATAACTAGGTGGGTACAAATGCTCTTGGTATTTTAGGCATTTTTTTAAAGAGTTTATTCATAAAAGTGAATCATCTGTAATTTGTTAATCAATTAAATGACAGCTAATCTAGTACAAGTTTTTCTGAGATATATAATGCAATTTTATGTCAGGGCATGGAACTTAAGAGCTAAATGATTTTGTTCTTTCTCTTTTCCTAAATATTGTACAATAAGTGATATATTACTTGATTAATGAGAAATGTAAATTTAAAAATCTAGACAGAAGATGTTAATTAACATTAAAAAATATTGATACAGCTTAAACAGATCATGCACTCCTGAAAAAGTATCACTAGAAAAGACTATTAAGTATAAAAAAATAATAAGTAGTATCCCTTGTGGCTAATTCTAGAACCAAGTTTCCCTGACACCAAGACCATTGTGTTTTTCAAATACCTTAAAATTGTGCTTCATGATTGAATTTTGATTTAGCTACATAAAATCTTTGTATGGAAAGTTTAAACACTTAGACATTTCATTATGTTGCCTTCTTAAATCTTAATTTTTAAAGATATAATGGCAAATTTTT